>CAUYPK010106765.1:0-23514 GCA_963574355.1 Loris lydekkerianus
ATGTCTACATATAATAACTAAGAAATGCCATGAAGGCTACATTGAACAGTTTGATGAGAATATTTCAGATTGTATATGAAACCAGCACATTGTACCCCTTGATTGCACAAATGTACACAGCTATGATTTAACAATAAAAAAGATTATAATATTTATATTTAAAGTCCTACAATGACTTGCTAGGGAGTATCCTTATGTTTTAAAATTTCTTTTCTGTTGCATATAACAACAGTTTCTGCCTCCTTTGCCTTGAGAATGGGTAATTGTTGGGTCATGCCAATTGCTTTATGTTGTAAGTGCTCAGTGCTATCTGAATGCCTCACAAATATTGAATTATACTCTTCTCAATGTCTAAGTTTTTCTCTGGCAGTATGTCAGGATGTCTTTTCATTTAAATCTCTTGGGGACCATTAGGAGTTGAATTTTACTATTTCACTATGTATTATATTAGATCAAAAATCCATACTTCATGGTTGAGACAATATATAGATTTGAGGCTGTCACATTGTAGAGTAACAACGAAGTAGAAGGGCGATTAGCCTATGGGAATGAGGCACAAACTAAACAAGTAGTCAGGAAAATAGCCTGAATTGTAGTTCCCTAGAGATGGCATGAAAGGAGACACAACCAAGAAATTTAGTCCCTTATGCTGTGTATCTAATAGAAACCTCAGAAAATTAAATTCATGGACTCATTGGATAAAAATTGTTTCAGGATTTAAAAACTCAGCAAGGCTCCATTTTCTTCTCTATAGGGAACAGAAAGAAAGGAAAATGCGTGATGAGGGTGTGTTGAAGGTCGAGTTTGGGGAAGTCAGCCCTGTGTGGTGGAAAAACCAAACGTTTTGGAATGAGGTAGCGCAGGGTTCAAATCCTACTCTAGGCAATTTAGGCAAATCTCTCTGACATTCATTTTCCTCACCTAGAAAACTGCTGATATTTACCTTAAAGTGCGAGACACATAGGAAATCGTAGCTGTTATTTTGTACTTTTTATGTAAGTAGGACAAACTTAGGCTCATTAAAAAGTGTTGTCACTGTCACACTTATTTATTGCTTTTCTTAAAAAGAAAAAAAAAAAGACGTATCTTCAGAGTGTCTAAGAGCAGAAAAAGGGAACAGAAATGAAGGGTACATTTCATAGAATCAGGATTTCTTACTCAAAATTCAATCACAGCTCCACGATGAGGGTGGAACACTGCCCTCTTGTATCCCTCATGGCTAAATGTACTGGCTTTCATCTGAGAGAATGAGGGAAGCTTTAGTTCACATCCTTGAGTACCATTCCAAACGTCTCATGTTTGTGATAATGTCCTTCAGGACCTTGAACAAACTACAAAAGACATGAACGCCTGTGGATGGTTCAGTACGTTCTCAGTATCCTTTTAGAAATTTAAAGAACAATTTCTTAGCTCTTCACTCATCAACTTGGTGCTGTTTCCCCTTGGATATTTTCTCTCATCTTTGTAGTTGAACCGGGTCAGGCGTCAATGGCATCACTTATTCATGTTCAAGACCAAAAGAATGAATGGAACGGTGGGAGGCTGTGCGGTCTCACCAGCGCCCTCGCTGGCCACTCTGGCAAAGGCGGTCGAATAACAAAAGCGTATCAAATCCTAGCGCAAGGCTTGGGTGCGGGCAGAGGAGGCTCAGTGCAAAACCTTGGGGCAGAGTTGGGTATCCTGGACTGCCAGTTCTGATCTATCTTTCCTCTGCGCTAACCTGGTTAGAGAAAATAACGAGGAGAATGTTTGCAAACATTATTCAAGAAAAGTGGCAGTTTTGTTTAATGCTATCACATTTTGCATGAAGTTAAGGGAGAAACTAAAGGACTTAGGGAATGCGAGGTTTGTTTTTTTTTCCCCCAGCTAAAATATCTGATAATTAATCACTCCTTTTTGTGTGTGTATGTTATCAAACTTGAATTTTGTGCCTTTTTATTTATTTATTTATTTTTTTTATACAGTATATAAATCAATTCCATGATAAAGGTATCAAATTTCGTTGCGGTACTCAGACCATCCCCCAACACAATCCTCAGCGCTTCTTGGTACCTGCCATAGGAATCTTACTGAGCTTATGAGTGATTCGGATTAGGGAAACTTAACACCTGAGTATTCTCACTTCTTGAGGTCTTGGAAGAAATTCTCAAACACAGAAGTGTCTCATCCTTTTCCATCCTGAAGTTTGATTTTGGTGATAATTATGTATACTGCTATAGCACTTGATAATTCTCAAAAATTGGTTATTGACAATATTAAAAGCACAGGAGATTCTATTATTTTTGTTTTTTAGAGGAGAACATTGGTGTTCAAAAAAATTGACAGAGATTTTTGTTTAATATATTCATTATAGACTTGGACACTGATCAATTTATAGAATCACTGAATCTAGAAGAGAGACCATACATATTAAAGTTGCAAAATAATTTTGAGATAAATTTAATTTTTAAGTGTAAAAATGAAATTGTAAATGTGTTGGAAGAAAATACCAAAAAAATTCTTATCATTTGAGGTAGGGTAGAGAAAGACTTTATAACTGGGACCCTCCCCAGGACAAAAGTCATAGTGGAAAATATTGCTAGATTTGAGTGTTTATGTGTAAAACACACACACTCAAAACTTTTAAATAATAAAAATATGTTTGCTATACTTTGGGGTTTAACAAAGCAAATGATAAACTGAAAAAAAAAGGTTAATATTTTTAATAATAAAGAGCTCTTACAAACTGATAAGTAAAAGATGACCCCATGTGTTTAACAGCAGATATAAGCAGCAAATTTGCAGTAGAAAAATAAAAATGGCCAATAAACACAAGCAAAAAAGTTAATCTTCTTGGTAACAACAACAACAAAAATCAATAAAATTATCCAACCTGATGGAAAAAGATAAGATAAAAACACCCAGTGTTGACAAGATTTGGGGAAATAAGGGCCAATAAGTAGTCCTAGCACTCTATGAAGCCAAGGTGGGTGGATAGTTTGAGCTCAGGAGTTCAAGACCAGCCTGAGCAACAGCAGATCCTGTCTCTGAAAAAAAAAAAAGCCAGGCTGTGTGGCAGGCGCCTATAGTTCCAAATACTCAGGAGACTGAGGATTGCTAGTGCCCAAGAATTTGAGGTTACTGTGACACCACGGCACTCTACTGAGGGTGACAAAATAAGACTCTATCTCAAAAAACAAAAGAAAACAAGAGAAATAGGCACTTTTGTGCTATGCTGTAGGGAGCAATTTGGCAGTATGTATCACAATCCTTGAAAAAGAACGTAATGTCTTATCCAGTCTAGAAATGAACTCTCAGCAAGTAATTGGACAAGTAGCCAAAGATTGAACTGCAAAAATGTAAATGCTGGCATTTTTGTTTAAAATAGGGAAAAATGAGAAACAACTTAACATGTTGACAAGATGGGTCATATGTATCACAATTGAGCCATCAAAGGGAAGGCTACCAAATACAGTGCTATGAATAGTTTGTTATAATTTCATTTAAGAAACATGCATATATACATGTATTAATGAATATACACATGTGCATATATATTTATAGGGAGAGAGCAAAACAGTGTCAGTCTCCATTCTCAGTGCTTCACTGATAGCAAGTCATTTAATGTTCTCTACGACCCTAAGACGTTGGTGCTATAATAAACTCCATTTCATTCATACAAATGAGGAAACTGAGGCAGAAGGAGGAAAGCACTTGCCTAAACTTGAACAGCTAACAAATGACAAAGGGCCAGGATTCCAATCCAGGTAGGGAGATTCAAAGTCCCTGGTGTTGAGCATCCACTTGGCTGCTCTGGGTGAAACTGTATAGTCTCTGTGCCTTCTGCTTCCCAGGGACAAAGGCTTGAGGCACACTGGCCTTCAGTGCTCTGGGTGGGAGGATTCTTTTATTATTAATGCAAAAAACAAACAAACAATATTTTTCAATTTTTCTGCACTTAACACAGATTACTCACTGGTAAAGCATTACATGTTTTTTAAAGTCACAAAGTTGAGGGAATAATTTATTTCCCCTCTTGTTCAGCTGCTTTGGTAATTTACAGACCAAAAGGGGATTAGAAAAGGGCTGGCCCAGCTTTCCTAACTCCTGTTCTCTGCTAAGCCCTTGATTATGAAGCCTCACAAAGACACAAAATGTATTGGGGGGCTGCTTCTTTTTCATTTCATTTCTTTCTGAAGATTTCCTGTCTGCCAATTTTTTCTTCTAAAGAAATTATTACACCAGGCCCAGCATTCCAAAGACCTGACGTACAGTCCAGGAGTTCAGGCCCCTTGTGTGAAGAACCCCCCCACCCCCCGCCACTGCTGTCAGCTAGGCATTGCCAAGATTCTTATTTCTGCTCAGTGTTTTCTCAGAATCCCAGAGGATCTTGGTGTGAGAAAAATTCTCATTTTATTTTCTGTCTCAAATCATTTTGACTCTTGAGATGTAACAAATACCAAGGGAGCTAGAAATAGTACCGCATTTCTTGTTATTAAATAAATACCTTTCAAAGAAGAGAACATAGTAGGGATTGCTTTTTCTGAGATCTGTGTCAGCTTTACCAACTCTGAGGTGGACCTGCTTAGATTCTTCACTGCATTAGTGATGATGACGGTCATGATAATGGCTATTATAATTTTCCAGGGGTTGATCTTATGCCCTGCCTTGTGCAAAGTGCTTTCCATACACCATTTTTATTGACTGCTCTTAGCAGACTTGAGAGGGAGGTAGGAACATCCCCACTTTTTGCAGGGCCCAGTGGTTTAATGGTTAGCATGTAGTCACAGAGCTCAAAAGTGCAAGGGCTGGGATCTTAGGTCCATCCAAGTTCAAAGTATGTGCCTGAACATGCAGGTCAGGGCCTAAGACCAGAGGTAATTATGACTATGTGCAGAGTGAATGTCCACTCCCAACCTCCTCACCCATCCTGGAAAGTACCAGAACCAGGGGCTCGATCAGTGTTTATGGGATGAATGAGTAAGTGGGTGAATAAATACATCAATGGAACCACCAACAACACCCCAAGGAGTGTGAACAATAGAAAAATGGCCATATGGAAAGTTAGTGGGGGTTTTTTGTTTGTTTTTAATTTAAGAAAGGACTTAGAGGATAGGGGAGCCTGAGTTTTTGGTGTGGCTTTTATTCTTTTCTGGTTGATCTGATATCTCTTAAATGGGGGTGTGACTTAAGTTCCAAAGAGAGAGATGGGGGCTGAGTGCTGCCTGGAGAAGAGAGAACAACTTCCTCCCAACTCCAGCTGGGGTTGGCAAACTTTCTCTGGAAACGTCTAGAGTACAAATTTTAGGCGTTAAGTGTCAGACCCTCTCTGTCACCAACGATTCAGCCCTCTCTACTATCAGGGAAAGCAGCACTATGTAAACAAATGGATGTGGATGTGTCTTAATAAAACTTTATTTAAGGACATTGAACTGTAAGCTTACTTCATGCCATTCTTGCATGTCACAAAATTCTTCTTCTTTTGTTTTTTTCCCAACTATTTAAATATACTACCCAATGTGAGCTACAGATCCAGTGCAATTCCTATAAAAATGCAAAAAAAAAAAAAAATTCTGAATGATGGCAATACAAACATAGGCAGCAGGCTGGAGTTAGTCCATGGGCCGTTGTTCCTCCACGCTGTTCTAGAGTCTAGGCAGATGGGAAGAGTGAATATTTTCATCTTTTCCATCTTGGCAGCTCAGCTGCCTTGGGGTGGAAGGGGTTCTTCATCACTGTACCACCTGGATGACATTGGCAAGTTACAAATTACCGGTACTCTCTGTACCTCTACTCTTCCTCCATAAAATGGGAATATAGATAGTCCCTAGCTTGGAGGATAAAATGAGATCACCCATTGAAGGGTGAGCTGGCATAAAGAACAGGGTCTGGCATAAAGAAGTCCTCACCAAATATTAGCCATTTCATTATTGTTGTGGTGGTTGATGCTGTAGCTGGGATCAGGAAGATGTAAAATTCCAACAATTATTTGGTCCATTGGCTTCTTCCAGGAGCAGCAATGATTTTGAGGATATTATAAAGTTCCCTGGGTCTATCCCTTCACTTTCCTAGCCTATGCACTGCAGAGTAAGATATTTTCAGAGTTGGAAGGACTCTCAGAGTTATAGTCCAAGCCCCTGGCCAAAGTGGGAATCTTCTCTGTAGCACCATTGCAAAGAGCCATCTCTCTGCTCTGTATTCCTTTTATGAGATGGTTTAGGCAGCTGAAGACACAACAGAAGACCCAGGAGAACCTTGTGGGGGGTGGGGAGGGGAAAGTTTATTAGACGCACAGGTCCTGGAGGCAGGAGGCAAGGCACCCGCATGCACGGTCTGGGGGAAAGACAGCAGGAGGAGCAGATAGAAGACAAGGGCAAGGGGAAAGTCAGCACCTTGATCTTTATTGCAGTTTGCCTGGGAAAGGCAGAGCAGGGTGGACGGTTTTGCATTGTCTAGTTCAGATAATTCTGGCAGGCTCTAAAGAAGGGTCTCTAGCTGCCTATCCCCCAGTCCTGGGATGCAGAAGGCAGAAGAGGATTGCCTTTTTGGTGTGTGAGCTCAGCTCTGCACTGGACAGTTTGTATATCAAAGGATAACTTAGGGCTGAGTTCTTTGCCTTTAAGAATTGGCTAGAACCTGGAGGGAGGCAGTCCCTCCCCAGCCAGAGGTTTTTTAAAAGGTCCAAACATCATAATATACATATTGTAGATAATTTAAAAATCTTTAAAACATACCCTCTCAAATGAGATTTCAACTGCATGCAACCCATTAAAAGTTCTAGACCAGCCCTTGGTTGGTCCTGTACCTATCTGCCAGTCCTGTCCCAGGCTCAGAGACCCGCTGTGCTGACATTCCCTTACATATCTAGCTGTCCTCATGTCCCCTTCCTTCCTCCTCCACTGCCTCTTCCATCAGTCATTGACCACTTGTAGCTAGCTTGACTTTGAGGTCCCTAGAGAA
Organism: Loris lydekkerianus; assembly: GCA_963574355.1. Classification (NCBI taxonomy): domain Eukaryota; kingdom Metazoa; phylum Chordata; class Mammalia; order Primates; family Lorisidae; genus Loris; species Loris lydekkerianus. The sequence goes on from CAUYPK010106765.1 coordinate 6,940, forward strand.
TGACAACAGGTCTTCAGGCGTCTTTCAGTTCCAAGCCCTGAGCCCATACCAGCATCAGTGTTTGCAGAACGGAATAGTACCCTGGTTCCCATGTGTGGTTCTCATCAGCAGACTCCCTCTTCTCTGTGCTCATTGCGCTTGCTCTGGACTCTCTCCGAGTGCCAGATGCTCCAGCTGTGGTAACATCCTAACCTACATTCACTTCCGTGCCCCTGCGGCACCAAGTGCCCTGCCAGCAATTAAAGAGGTTTACCCCAAATGCCAAAGAACATGTGTAACCTCGATGGAGTGAGTGGTGGGGTAGGCTTCCATGTGAACCCTGCCACCAAGACAGTGTTTATCTGGACCAGCAGGAAGCAGTGAAGTCAGAACAACACAGCCAGAGCCCAGTGAGGTAAGCCAGAGGGAAGGAAATAAAATTTTCCATTCTAGTTCAGCCATGACTAAAGTTGTCAGGAATCAATGCAACAACTATGAAGCTAAACATATTTCCCTGGGTAGGTCTCTTTGGAAATCTGGGCTTTTATTTTTACATATGTTCCTACTTTAGTGTTCATGAGACTTTTTACAGTTACCATTGCAGAAAAAATAATCTGAAGCATATTTAGTATATTTTGCTCATTTATTTAACAAACACTCAATAGTACTTATTTTATGCCAGGCACCGTTCTTAGAACTTTTTGTATAATCATGACACAATGCTGCTTTTCATTCATTTATTCATTCATTCAGTAAAATATATTTGACATCTTCTATGAAATCACACTGTGCCAGGAATAAAAAGGAGTGAGATACAGGGTTTTTCTTTTTTTTTTTTTTTCTTTCTCTACTGGGCTTGGTGAGAAAGATAATTCAAGCAAACCGATAACACAAACTTACAGTAAATAACATGATAAGGCTACATATAGTAGGTAACATCTGTCCCAGGGGACAAGGAGAGGTCATCAAACTTAGCCTTAAACTGTGTCATAAAGATGGATGACAGTCTGTAAAGAGAGGAGGGGCCATGCTGCAGTAACAGCCTGTGCAGATTGAAGAGCAAAAGCACTCTCTGGAGTTGCAAGCTGAATCCCATAAGCCTTAAGCCAAGCATGTGTGTCTGGCAGTGAGGTGGGATCTTAGACAGCCTGGGCTACCTTCATAAGGTACAACGGACAGGGAAGCTTACAAAACAGAAATTGACTTTCTCACAGTTCGCAATGGTAGAAATTCATGATCAAGATGTGTCTTAGGCTGTTTATGCTGCTGTAATAGAATATCACAGACTGGGTTATTTTGCATGGCCAGAAATTTATTTGGCTCACAACTCTAGAGGCTTTGAGCCACTATCAAGGTGCTGGCATCTGGTGAAGGCTTTCGTTCTGTGTCCATGACTACAGGTGAGAGACAGCTAAACTCAATTTTATAACAAACCCAGTTTTCCATAACTAACCCACTCCTTAGATAATGACATTAATCCATTCTGAGGTCAGAGCCCTTATGACCTAATCTCTGTTTTTTTATTAGACCCTCACCTCCCAACACTATTGCATTTGGGATTAAAGTTCCAACACATGAAATTGGGGGGACACATTCAAACCACAGCAAGGTGCAAGTTTTGTTTCTGATGAGGGTTATTATCTTCCTGGTTTGCAGGTGGCTGCCTCTCACTGAGTCCTCAAGTGGCCTTTCCTCTGTTTGCCTGAAATCCCTGGAGGCTCTTTTTCTTCTCACATGGACACAAGTCCCATGGGATTAGAGCCCCACTCTTATGAACTCATTTGACCTTACCCACCTCCCCAGACCACCCCCAAATACAGTTACGTTCTGCGTGGTGAAGGTCAGGGCTGCTGTAGGGTGGACTAGGGGTTGGCATTGGCACATAGCTTCCCAAAGGGAGTATTTCAGAGGTGACCACTTTGATATTCAGTAATGAGGTATGGAGGATGGGTTTTTGAACTTAATTGTCAGACCTCATATATAAATTGGCACACAATTCAGTTATAAGACAGAAGAGAGGGATTGAAGGAGGTGAGGCTAGTGTGGCAGCTACTGAACTAGTCCAGGGAGAACTGATGGAAGGCTGAGCAAAATCAACAGCAGTGGGGGTGGGAAGTCAGCAAAAGATTCCTGAGATTTGTTTATGGCAGAAGCCAAGTTGGCCCTGGGGACTGGAGTGGAGGGAGAGGAGAAGGAGTGAGAGGTTGCAGTCTAGGATGCTTTTAGAGGCCCGGGTTGAGGGATGGTGATGCTTTCCTGGGAGGAACACAGGATGAGGAGCACGTCAGGGTGGAAGGAAGATGGTGAGTTGGAGGCACCGAGGGAAAATCATGGAGAGAGTGAGCAGGGAGTTGGGCATATTGGTTGGAGAATCTGAAAAGAAGACTGGCCTAGAGCTGGAGATTCAGGAATCATCACCTTATTGAAGCCAAAGATTTGGACAAGTCACCTATGAAGAGGACCGGCTCAAGGAAAGGGAGGAAGAGCAGCAGAAGAAAACAGAGAACTGGCAGTATTAAATGAAGTCCAGGTACCATGCTGGACACTGCACGTGGCTGTCAACTCATTGAAACCTCACAGAAGTCCCCTCATACATCAAGACAACACCCAAATTGCACTTACTGGCCAGGTGTGGTGAGGCAGGAGGATCATCTGAGGGCAGGAGTTCAAGACCAGCCTGGCAACATAGAGAGACTTTGTCTTTTAAAAAAACAATTGCACTTACTATGTATTAGATAGTTCTTAAGAGTCCTTTGCAAAGCTTGTTAAATTGTCACAAACCTTACTACTATTTTCACATTAGGGAACTGAAGCACACAGGAGTGGCATGTTCAGGATCACAGAACTGTACTTGAACTCCAACCCCAGTAATAAAGCACCAAAGTGGCAGGCACCAAAGTCCGTGCTCATAACCACAATACATCCTGCCTCACCCATACTGCTCTAATTTTAGAGGTGAGAAAATCAAGGATCAGAGAGTTTAAGAAATGGATTTTAAACTCTAAAACCTTGGCACTTTTCATGACATTGTGCAACTTCTTTACAAGCCAAGGGAGGAGTGAACTGCTAGGATAAGTTTGGTCTAGTGAGATCAAAACAGGAAGTGCCTCTTGGATTTGGCAACACTGAGGTCATTCGGAACCTAGAAGGTCAGTTTCAGCAGCAGGATGGGTAGAAGTCAACGTATAAAGTCTTGAGGTGAATGGCAGTCACAGAATTTAGATGACTCAGGTAATTTCGAGAGAGAAGAGGGGTGGAATTGTAGCTAAAAGGGTGAGATGTAAAAATGTTTAAAAGTTATTTTTATTATGGTAGGAGAAACCTACAAATGTTTGTACGCAGACCAGAAAATCTGAGAATGGTGTAGCAATGGTGTAGAATAGCTTTTCAATCTGTTGTGTGTTTGGTAAACTTGAATCAGGGTCTCTGAATTTGACCTACTCTGGACTTTCAAAGCTGAGAAATTGAATCTATAAGCTGGTGATGTCACCAAAGCACAGTGATGCCAATGAAGGCAGAAAAACATGCAGAAAAACAAGACCTTTATCTTGTTTTATTTTAACTGCAGACATAGCTACACTCATCAACAGTCTCTAAATTTGAGTAGGAACATCACAGTTAAACTGTTAACCCCACCTGTAATCTAATAAATACTAATGTAAATGGCTATGATCATGTAATGGGCCCCTACCCCAGTACCTAAGTTTTTTTTTTTCTTCTTTTTTTGAGACAGAGTCTTGCTCTGTCACTCTGGGTAGAGTGTTACAGCATCACACAGTTAAAAATAAAAACTTTTTTTTTTGTTTTTTTGTGGTTCATTTGTTTTTGTTTTTTATTTTTTTATTGTTATATCATAGCTGTGTACATTAGTGCAATCGTCTGTACCCATTCTAAGATGCACCATAGATGTGGCCCCACCCATTACCCTCACAGCAACCTCAAACTCTTGGGCTCCTGTGATCCTCTTACCTCAGGCTCCTGAGTAGCTGGGCCTATAGGCACCACCACAATTCCTGGCTAGTTTTTCTATTTTTAGTAGAGACAGGGTCTAACCTCAGTACCTAAGATTTAAAACCATTAGAATTCACTGCTGGTGAGAAGACAAATTGGTACAAATCTTTTGGAAAACTATGGTACATGTTTCTGGAAACATACACATTCTCTTATCACTTGCCCCCATAATTCCATTTCTGAGAGTTTGGATACAGAAAAAAATTAAAGTGCAAAAATGTTTATTGCAACACTGGAAATGATCTATGTTCAGAGTAAAGAAATGTCTAGACAGACAATGGAACATACACTTGATGAAAAATAGCATAGTGGTTTAAAATACTATTTACAAAGACAGCACAATTTTCAAAACATTATATACACATAGTGTTAAATGAGAAAAGCAGAGTAAAAATTCTACAGTCTGAACATAACTGTGTAACCAAACCAACAATATAAATGAGACTGAAAAGTTCTTCACCAGTAGCAATTACGTTTGCTTGCTTGGTACTTTGGTAATGAGGAAGAAACTAAACATGGAAAGATCTCTCAAGATCTCCACTGATTACTAATGGCTGACACTATTTTGAAGATTTTTTTTCTGTTCACTTTTTCATGTCTAGGTAGCACATAAATTATCCACAAAGAAATGTACGTGTCTTAATCAAATGACATCTCTAGGTAATACCCCAGGAAAGCATCTTTAAAATTTTTTCCTTATGCTTGACATTTTTTCTGTATAAAAGGAAGCACCTGCATTTGGGAAATGTAGATAAATTGTAGCATCAGAGAACTGTGGAGGAGCAAAAGAGATTTTTCTTTTAATCTCTTTTAATCCTTCTACTCAGATAATAAGTGTTGATATTTTACTATAAAGGAAACAGATTTCAACAAGAGGGAATTCTATGTTAATCTTAAACAAGTGCATCTAATTCTGACTTAAAACTCCAGTGTAACATTTTACCCCTCAACAAAGCCCATCATAGGCAGCATAGTGCAGGTTTAAGAATAGCTAGTCAATAGCTGTCGGGCTCAGTGTATGTGTTTTGGGGTGCAGTGGGAGGGGTCTCGGTAGGGAACCTGCCTTCATTGACTTACTAATTGAGAAAGCAGCTTTTGTAGCTGTCATTGTCGAGGATGTACTCCACTAGTACAGCAGAGACATGTTATAAGCAAAATATAACTAGGTTTCCACCAAATGTTTGGGCATGATGCCGGAAGCCCCGTTTCTGCTGATCCCTGCTTCCCTTGGTTACTTGAGGACAGGGGCCATCTACTATTCACTTCCACATTTCCAGCAAAGACCTGAACATAGCAGATGCTCTATAAACACGTTGACGTAAAATAAAGGCTTTCGTTCAAATTCCTCCCCTATAACTTCTGAGCTAGCTTCAACCCCATCTTTTATCTAATGACTTTTAAATCTCATTCATTCATCCTCTCTTTTCTTCAAAAATTGACACCCAGCTAACTTTTGGCCTCCTCAATTTTTCTACCTTCATGTTCCATAAGTAGCTCAAAATTATTATGTTCCCACCTGAACTCATCTTTATCCCTTCCCAAACCTGCCCTTTTTCTTCTGACCTCTCGCTTCATTGGGGTCACTATCTGTCCAGGTGCCCAAGTGAGACACTATCTTTCTCTTTACTCTCTTCCATTTATTTCCTCGTGAAATCCTGCTGACCCTAACTCAAAAATGTTTAAAGCTCACCCTTCCACTCCCTTTCCACAGCTGCTGTTGATTCAGACCCTTTTTATATCTTACCAGAATTATTAAAGCCACCTTCTAACTAGTCTCTCTGCCTCCAAACTTCCTGTTTCAAATCTTCTGCATGGTCATAACCGTAGGCATTAAACTCAGGCATAGTTACATTACTTTGTTCCTTTTTAAAAATATTCAGAGCCTCCCTCATTGCTTTAAGAAGCCAAATTCTTAGACAACTCAGAGGGTCTGTCACAATCTGGCTCCAACATCCCTTTCTGGTCTCAACACTTATAAAACTCACTCCCCTCATCCCAAACAGGCATGGTCTGCTTTAGCAACATACAATTTTGCACTGTCTCCAACATAGACAGTGTCTTTTTTCTTTTTGCACAAATTGGTTCAGAATCTTCTCTCCCAATCTCTTCTCAATGGTGCTTCTTCATCTGAGAGCTCCTACTTTCCGTTCAAAGTCCAGTCTATGTGTCCCCTTCTCTGAGCATGCTTCCTGGGGCCTCCAAGGCAGAAACAACCACTCCTCTGACCTGGCTCTCACAGTACCTAGTCCATATATCTATTGTAGCATTCATTGGGTCTTTTTTCTGTATGTGTGACCTCAGAGCTTAAGATAGTCCCTGGTGGTATGGATTAACAAGCTGTGGTATATGTATACCATGGAATACTATTCAGCTATTAAAAAAAAATGGAGACTTTAGACCCTTTGTATTAACCTGGATGGAAGTGGAAGACATTATTCTTAGTAAAGCATCACAAGAATGGACAAGCACGAATCCTATGTACTCAATTTTGATATGAGGACAATTAATGACAATTAAGGTTATGGGGGGGCGAGGAAAAGCAGAAAGAGGGATGGAGGGAGAGGGGTGGGGCCTTGGTGTGTGTCACACTTTCTGGGGGCAAGACATAATTGCAAGAGGGACTTTACCTAACAAATGCAATCAGGGTAACCTGGCTTATTGTACCCTCAATGAATCCCCAACAATAAAAAAAAAAAAAAGAAAGAAAGAAAAGATAGTCCCTGGTGCATAGTGATAACCCTGTAAGTGTTTGGGACAAGAGTGAACTCCAGGATAGGGCATGATGGATCTAGCTCTTGGTTGCCACATCCCTCCTCTGTGAAAACAGCCCCAGCCTCTGAGTCTTGTCTACAGGCTCAGCCCACCTCTGTACTGTGATCCTCAAACTTCACTTTGCCAAAGATGGGTGCTTGTTTCACAGGAAGAGAGCATCCTTCTTTCCCTGGAAAGATTGATTCAGCGTTTTCAGTGAACCAGATTTATTAGAGAGGCCCAGAGATGGGGATTGATCCTGGGAAAAGAAATCCTGTGTGGAGAAAGGCAAACAGTAGACCTCATTTATGTTCTGAGATTTAAATGAGGTATGGCAGAAGGACTCTTCATTAGATTTGATTACACCCACATGAGGGGCTATGGTGGGGATGCCCAAAGACACATTAAAGACATTCTCCAAGTTCTACTCAATTTTTAGGATCTAGCTTGGAGTCCTAAATCACAGAACTGGGCTGGATTCTTCTCCCATTCCATCCAGGTTTATCCCCCAAGGAGCTTTTCATTTAGTACATGGTGTGTGTTTGGTGCTCACCTGTCCCTGCATTGGTCTGTAAGTTTTGCAGGGCGGGAACTGGGTCTCTTCACTCTGGTCTTCTCAGAATTTAGCTTCTCGTCTATCTCCTAGTAGATGTTCTGGAAATAGTCGTTTAATGAAAGGGTCTGAAACAGTCCATCATACCTCAGGAAACCAATGAGCCCGTAGCTAGCACTCAAATATTTACAGACTGAACAAATGAACATATTCGGGGCCAGGGAGGCAGGGGAGGAGGCAGGACTGCACGGGCCCCTCTGTCCTCTCTGCACAGGTCACTGCGGTCTAGGGGCCACCACGCAGTGGCAGCAGGAGAGGCCAGGCGATGAACACACGCGGATTCGCTCAGGCTTTGTGGGAAAGGGCCAGGACCATGGGTGGGACTTTTAGGTGGAAGGGAACCCAGGGGCCAGGAACCAGCGGGAGGAAAGGCTGAGAGGAAAGAAATGCCCGGTACGATCTGGAGGAGCGAAGAAGCAGACATCTGAGGCTGGGAGAAGGGCAGGGTATTGGGATGAGGCTGGGAGCGCCAGGGTACCCCGGGGCGCTCTCTCCACCGCCAGCCCTCACCCGCGTCCTCCCGGCGGGCGGGGCCGGCCCGGGTGTACTTGAGGATGACTAAGCCTTGGCTGCTGCGGCAGGAGCTGCGAGGCGGGAGGGTGCCAAGTTATGAGAGGATGATAACTTGGCCCCAGGCGTCTGAGGTCGTGCTCGTGGGCCGGGAGGGGCGCGGCTGGGCCCCTGAAGTTGGATAAAACAGGCCGCTCTGCTCCCGGGCCTTTTTCTCCGCGCGGTGCCTGCAGCGTTCCTCACCGGCGGGCGGCAGATTGGGAGGGGCCGGACATAGCGACCAGCGGAAGGACGCCTGAGAGGCCTCTGCCCCTGGCCAGTGGACGACTGACCCCCGCGCCGGGTGGACACAGGCAGGGCGCGCAGCCCCTCTGGGGAACAGGCAGGTGCTGGCTAGGGCTAGTGGGGCCGGGACACAGGCAGGCGGTGGAAGCACCAACGACAGCGGCATGGCGGGGGTGGCATGCGAGCCGGTGGCCAGGCCGAGCCTGACGTCCATCTCGTCGGGGGAGCTGCGCAGCCTGTGGACGTGCGACTGCGAGCTGGCCCTGCTGCCGCTGGCGCAGCTGCTGCGCCTGCAGCCCGGCGCCTTCCAGCTGCGCGGCGACCAGCTCGTGGTGCCCGGGCCCGGGGAGCCGGCCGAGCGCGGCGGCTTCAACGTCTTCGGCGACGGCCTGGTGCGCCTCGACGGGCAGCTCTACCGCCTCAGCAGCTACATCAAGAGGTGGGTGGCCCCGCCGCAGCACCCGCCCACCGTCTGGTCCCCGCAGACGCCTCCACCGCGACCTGGCCCCTGGGAGCCCAGGCTTTTGCCCACCACCTCTGCTAGACCCCCTCCTTCCTTCACTTGTAGATTTTCTCACTGCTAATGACACCCAGAGCCTGCAAGCTCTTCCACCCTAGCTTGTTCGGCCCTTTGCTCTGACATTTTGCCTCAGCTGTCACTTGAAGCCACAGGGAAGGGCATCAGGGCCTGGCATCGTGAGGAGGGCAGGGGACTCACCCGGCCCCCTCCCACTCTGGCTCCTTAACTGGGTCAGATGAACTCGAACTGGGGGCACACCCTTTAGGAGATGTCTGTGACATGCAGAGACCCACACTCTGGCTTCAGAGTTGGGGAGTCTGTGGGTAGAGGAGGGCGGATGCACCGTTCTGGGCACTGCTAACTGTCCCGTGAAGAGACCCAGAGGCCAGAAGGTGCAAATGTCCAGTTCCCCATCTTTGGCCTACCTTAGTGTTTCAGAATAAATAAATAGACTATGGCTGAGAAGGGAACCAGAGCCTCTGGATGTCCAGCCCTGCCTGGGCTGTGGAGTGGGCAGACAAGTTCTGGAAAAGTAAGTGCAGTGACCTGCTTCCAGAAGCCTAGCACAAATCTTAGGTCCAAACTGAGGCCTTAACTGGATGGGGGCCTCCAAGATGCTTAACTATTGTGGCCAAAGTGCCGGAGGCATCTCTTGGCAGCCACACAAAGCCAGCCAGGATGTGGTCCATCTGTCAGGAGGCTTTGGTGCCCTGGGGTAGAGGAGGCAGCCCCTTTCCTACCTGATTCTGCCTGGCCTCAGGCCTCCCCAGGTCACCCCAAGGAAGGGCCTGAGAGTGTGAAGCCCTCTTACTTTTGTGCTGGAGGGGGAAGGGTTGAGTGCCAGGAAGAGGTAAGTGCAGTCCAGAGTTAGATTCTGAGCTGAGCCAGGGGCCAGCTATTAAGATACGATGTTTTTTGCTACTGGGAAAGATAGCATGCTGTGGGTGGGATGGAGCCAAGAGGGGAAACCAAGCAAATGGTAGGTAGGTAGAGAACACGTGGAAGCCAGAATTTAGACATCTAAAGTTGCTACATGCCTTCTTTGGAGTTATTGGGGAAAAAGTCCCTTGCTCTTCCAAACAAAGATAGTGAAGTCTTTGAATGCCTGAAAAAAACATTCCCCAGCAAGAGTTTCTCCCTTTCTTAGTGAGATGAAAATTCCAAACCATAAGCAGCAAACCATGAGAGGAACTGAGTCAGGAACCAAATTTACAAAGCATTTAAAAGGAAGATAACTACCGAATTTGAGAACAGAACATGAAAATTAAAAATGTCCAGAATTAATCAAAGCAATACATTAGGGTTTTGTCAGAATCACATCCTCCAATCAGAGCAAACAGTGCCACAACATTTAAAATGATTTTGAAGTCTGTCATTAAACTCCGGAACACTTCCTACACAAAAGGAAATTAAACAGCAGTGGTTGTCTGGCAGTTTAGGGTGTAGAATAAACAGGAGCTACAATGACCAGGTGAATGAAACCAGGCCATAAACACTAATCAACAAATAATAGGCTCTCATTGTATAAGCAATCAAGTGAGAGCTTTTATACCCCAGGAACCTTAGCAAGGAGCCCCTGGAAATGATTTGGGAGATGGGAGGAGCAATCCCTCTTCCTCCAGGAACACATGGCAGGGAGGGAGCTTTTATAACTGAGAGTGCACTCCTGAAGGATGACCAGGAGGCATTCTGGTCCAAATGGAGAGCCTTCTAGACTTAGGGGGAGGAATGGGTTGTGGGCAGCAGCGAAAGCTTTGCCTTTGAATCAGGAGGTAGAGAACACGTGGAAGCCAGAATTTAGACATCTAAAGTTGCTGCTTCTGTGATGTGCCAAATTTGTCCACTTGTCTTTGGCTCTGTAGGTAGCAGGCAACATGCTCCCTCAAAATATTGCTTCAAAGCTGTAATCCATCCTTCCTCTTTTCCCTCCCTCCCTTCCTTTCTTCCTTCTTAAAAACAAACAAACAAAAACCGAAAAAACAAAAACTTTGGTCAGTTTTATTAAAGAAAAGATGCGCATGATTTTCCTTTCACTAGTCTGTTCTGGAATGATTCTAAAGATCTCGGAATCCCTGGATACGTGAGAGTTGGGGTGCACACCCTACAGTATTTTCCCCATGCTGTGCCCAATTCAATGTTATTGCCACTGGAGTGGTGGCCCTACTTACTCAGGTTCATTTTCTGATACTTGAGCATTTTTCTAAATATATACTTACTAAATAAACTAAGAAAATCCAGGGTGGTGGGACAGTTTAGTAATGACCACCAAGGGCTTAACAGCTCCATGGAAAGCCTACGTGATAAATATTGTTCCTATTTTGTTGGATATATGGCAACATCTTTATTGTTATTTTTTCTTTTAAGATCAGGATTTCTATCCATACAAACAAAACCAGGTATATGTAATGGTTATCCAAGGAGCTATTCATTTAATGCTTAAAAGTCCAAATCACCCTTAACTCTCTCTCTCCCTATGACACACACACCTCTTCTTTCTATAAGCAGCCTTTCAGTGAGGTGCAGTGGAAAATGCTTGACAAAGGAGAATCCTCTCTTTTTGGTGATCCAAAAAAGCATGAAAAAAGGCACTTGGCTAATAAAAATAAGTAAACCAACAATAATGGTGGCTACTAATATTTACCTGAGTACTAGGAATGATGCAAAGTATTTCACAGGTATTATTTCACAAAAGATCACAAAATCCCTATTTATAGGTGAGAAAATTTGCACTCAACTTAAGTAATTCACTTCGGTAGATGGGGGTGAGTAGTATTACCAGTAAGTAGCACTGTCAGACTATAATGCTGATGCTTTCAACAAATTGCTTAGGACCTGAAATAATTCTGGCTTCTCACTCATTTCCTGAATCTACAAATAAATGACTGGAATTACATCAGTCAGTGCACAACTTGTAGAATCAAACACAAAGAAAAAGTGCAGTGGTTTTAAGAAAGCAGAGCAATGACCTGCTTTTGCCCATCCTGTTAGATGGGTGACAGTCACACCCACCTCAGGGCAGCCACCTGAGCCAGAGGGTGTAGGTCAGGTGGAACTGGGACTTAGGGGTGAAGCAAGGACAGTGTGGTGGCTGGAATACACTGGGGGAACCTCACTTGCCCACAGAGCAGGAAATGCTGGGTTCTGTCTGGTGGGCCAGGGATCCTGACTGAGGTGGGAGGCGCGGAGGATGTGGTGCTAGATGTGGTAACTTGCCCAGGTCAGCAGCTCCTTAGTAGGACACATGATGATAATGAAGTCATGGTAAATGCCCATGTATTGAGTTACAATTTTTACGAGACTCAGTCTAGAGGCTGAGTGCTGGTCTCTTTACTAGGTGAGTGACCTTGAGAAATTTACTCAGTCTCTGTGGCACACCATCTCATCTGTAGCTTGGGGGGGGGGCAATCATATCAATAATACCATCAACTTTATAGGATTGTTATTCAGAATCAAAGTTTGTAAAGTCCTTAAAATAGTTACTATTGGCACATTTTGATCATTTGACAAATGCTAGCTTTTGTATTATTAAACAGTCCCAAAGCCAAGTGTTTTACACATATTATTTAATCTCTTAGCCACCTGTGGGGTACCTTTTGTTAGCCAGATTTTCTAGATGAGGAAAATGAATCTCAGCAAAGTTAAAACACTAGCTGAGGTCACAGAGAGAGAAGTCCCTGTCAGATCTGATGATTTGAAAGCCACATGTCACCTTGCCTTCTTTCCTGACTGCTTTCTATGGGAACCTTGCTCTGGACTGTGCACCAACCACACTCTAATCTACTCTCCATGCTCAGGTCGCCTGGCCCTGGCCAAATGCCTGCCTGTCTGCCTGGACACAGCTGCCTTGCTGCAGTCCCCAAGGCTGGGCTAAGCTGTTTCCTCTTCTGGAGTCCCCAACTCCTTCCTGCTCCTGCCCATCCTTGGGGGTGTATTTACCTGGCGGAATAATCTCTCTCCTGCTACATAGCTTTAACTTCAGGCCCCTCCCCCTTGCTCCCTTCTGTTTAAATGACTAGGACAGAGCCCAGTGGATGGAGCTTGGACACATAAATGCAGAGAACTATGCATTTCTCTGGCATTTATATGTTTCAAAGATTTGATTTACCAGTTTGAAAGCCTGTGAATGCAGGGATCATATCTGAGATCAGTACTTCTCAAACTTTATATAAAGCACAAAGGTCTCCTGGAGGTCTCTTTAAAACACAAGCCTCACTCATTTCCTGAATCTACAAATAAATAATTGGAATTGCATCAGCCAGTGCACATCTTATATAATCAGTGGGAAAGAGGAAGAAGTCAGTGGTTTTAAGAAAGTCGTTGAAACAGAGCTATGGCCTGTTCTTACCCATACTGTTAGATGGGTGACAGTCACATCCATCTTAGCACAGCTGCTGATTGAATAAGACTGAGGAGAGGTCTGGATTCTGCACTTCCACAAATTCCCAGGTGGTGCCAGTGCTACTGGCTCAAGGGTCACACTTGGAACAACAAGGACAACTTATCTTTGAAATAGGGTATTTTATAATTTGTCTCCCCAACAGACTCTATGTTTGTTGGATATGCTTCTATTTCTTATCTCATCATTGTGTCCCCAGGACCCAGTACGGAGCAAACTTCATAAATGTTTACTGATACGTGTGTGAATGAAGCATTCTCTGCCCCATTGAGTAGTTTCACACATACTGTGCCAATATTTGCTTAATGAATGAATGAATGAACATATGTATCCTTGAAAAAATGTCTGTGTGAGCTTCAGACATGACAGTGATGGGTCTGAAAATTCTTCTTAAATTCACTAGAATTAGGGCAGGAGAGGAGGAAGTAAAAGAGAGGGAATTGTTTGAGAGGATAGGGTGAGGCTCTGCATCAGGTGATAAAGCTAACACTGGCAGCTCGCAGCAGGGATGTCCTGCTTGCTCGAAGAGTAAAATGTCCCTGCAAGCTTTTGCTTAATGTCATGGCAAAGGATTATGAAAGCTGCAAGCAATTTCTGGGCTTTCTGCACAGACTATTGCAGTGTGCCTTCTTTGTTTTCTGTGCCCTACCGCCCATCTATTTTTAGATGATGCGCAAACACACATGTGCACACACACAACACATACATGCACATGTGGGTGGAGGCCATGGGTTCGAATTCTTATTTGCCTTTGAGCAGAAAATTATTAGACCCCAGGGAAATTGGGGGCAGCTTGAAAGGTGGTTGTCTTAGAGGGGAGTGATCTTTCAGCCGCTCCTGATTTGCTAGAAGCAAAGCACTGAGCCCTTCCTTGGTCCTCTATTTCAGATATTGCATTTGTCAAGCTGTTCCCTTTGGCCTTCCAAACTGGGTAAATGAGGAAAGAAATTTGTAGCAAGGAAAATGAAACTCTTGCTCATTTATCAGATACTCATATTGTCATTATTTCCTGGTAAATCAAATGAACACAGACTTTATTGTATTTCAAAAGCTTAAAGATCTTCACCGTGTGGTGGGTCAGTCTAGTTGTCCAGGATTAAAGACACTCATAATGTTTATCGAGTGCCTACTATGGGCCTAAGTACGTATGTCTACATCACCTGTATGGTATCCAATCATACCCTTCTACAGATGAGGGAATAGGCTTAGACAGGTTAAGGAACTCACTCTAGGTCAGTGAGCTATGCCTTTGGAACTGAGTTCACATAGCCATCAAATTGACATATGAGTTAGATTCAATTTTGAAACACTGTGCTTACAACTTCATTGTCCTGCCTTTTAATTTTTAGATTAAAAACCAGGCTTAGAAAGTTTCAGCCTAGAACCTTTGGAGGGTAGGGTAAGAGCAATGAAGAATTGAGAGTTTAAAGGAATTATCTTAAACTGTTTGCTTTTCATCCCTAACCATAACTTCAACAAATGTAATAAATATTCAGAACACAGAGGCAATATTTACATTAGCAATTCTGAAATATTCATGATTAAAGATCAAATAACTAGTTTCTAATGCAATCTAGGAAGGCTCATCTTGAACTAAAATGAGTAATTAAGTGAGTGTCAGATACTTAAATAACTCTGCGACTTAACAGTTAGGTCCTCTGAACTTTTCGTATTTTAGTGACTTATGTATCTAAATTTTATAACAGCAAAATTCAAAGGAATGCTCCCATTTATTTATTTCACTCAAATTTCTAGTTGTTTAACAATTAGAGCATAACTGGGAGGCTGGGGACAGTCGAATTAATGAGATATTTCTTATTTGTGGTGTGGTTAGAGATACTTTGTCAAGTAGAGATCTCGCTATCTCTCTTGTTTGTAAATTCTGGTATCAGAGCTCTCCTATAAGCAGTGTTTTCACACATCCGTGCCACAGTGATAACTGGCGTGCTTTGTGATAAGGTTTATAGTCCATTAAGTTCTTACAAGTGCCCCTCACCTCTTGAATCATCAAAGGTGGGGATTAAATCATGTTGCACATCGTTTTATTATCTAGGGTGTTTTATTGAATTCAGAATCCCAAAATGGGTAATTCATGTACAGGTTATATATTGCACACAAAATGTAACTGTCCAGAAGGCTCCCTTCTCTGATCATCCCAAATAACAGCCCTTTGAGCCTAAAGGCACCAGACAACAGTTCCCCCAGGATGCTGGGGAAAACTGTTCTCCCAAGCAGCAATCATTTCTAAATTGAGATTTGTATCATTTTCCTTTATGCTGTAGGTTCTCTGGAAGAAAATCTAATGCTGTTAAAATTCAATGATGTCTCCCATAGGATGTTAATTGATTTTGGAGGCAGAGGAACATACCACACTGTTGTTTGTGTCATCAGAAAAGACATCCAAGCCCAGTAGATATTCTAGGTGCACCGCACACAAACACACCAGCTCCACCACTGACACTGAGGGAGCACCTTGAGAAACACAGTGAAGGTGATGAAATGACAACTCACCTCCGTGACACACACACGGGGAGGTGGGAGAATGTGCGCCCTGGATCACAGACGGCCCTCACCCAGCCCCAGCATCGCCATCTATTTTTTGATCTTTGGGCCAGGCAGACTAGCTCTTTTCCTCCTCTGTTGCTACAGGATTTAATCCTCCCTTTCTCCTTTCCTATCTCCACGCCCATTTGCAACGCAGATGGGCCTGCCTGGCCTCATCCCCCTTCCCAGATGACTCCTGCCTGCCTGTCCTGTGCCAGGTCACAGGCAGCACTGGACCCATGGTAAGGTGAGCACAGGGAACCCTGTCCACACCCCCTCCCTAGACTCGGAGCCCCTCGGGGTAATAAAGGACCTGTGAAAGCCAACCAGGTGCCCAGACACGGGAGTGAGTGGGGGGTGGGGAGCAGGGCTTACTGCAGGCTGTTAAGCGAATGAATGAATTATAATGAACAAGTCCAGCCAAAGGCAGTTTTCCTGCCATCTCCTTGGCTTCCTTTCTCCAGTACTTTTCGGTAGTTGGTCAACGTGGGCATAGCAGAACAGGAAAATCTTTCCCAGCTGGTGTAGAGCACAACGCCAGGGCCGCTCCATTCAACCCTTCCCCCATGCTGCCCAGGTGAAGCTGGGGTGAAGCTGGTCGGGTCTGCATTCTCCCCCATTCCCCTGGTGGGCCCCCTGAGGCCCCCCCCCCCCCCCCCCCCCCCCCCCCCCCCCCCCCCCCCCCCCCCCCCACCCCCCCCACCACCCCCCCACCCCCCCCCCCCCCCCCCCCCCACCCCCCCCCCCCCCCCCCCCCCCCACCCCGCCCCCCCCCCCCCCCCCCCCCCCCGCCCCCCCCCCCCCCACGCCCCCCCGCCACCCCCCCCCCCCCACCCCCCCCCACCCCCCCGACCCCCCCCCCACCACACCCACCCCCCCCCCCCCCCCACCCCCCCCCCCCCACCCCCAACCCCCACACCCAAGGGACACGCCACCCCCCTCGCAGACGCCCCCAGCCAGGCCTCG
>CAUYPK010106771.1:0-17058 GCA_963574355.1 Loris lydekkerianus
GAGAAAAAGTGGTGTTAGTAGAAATGTTAAAAGAGAAGAAAGAAGAAATTGAAATTAGAAAACATAGAAATAAAAAATATATCTATATAAAAAGTAATAAAAAAATTATCAAAAGCTCCTCCAAGAAAATGGTGAGGAAAAAAAACAGAACAAAGCAAAACAAGAAAAAAAGAAAAAAAAGGCACCAACTACAAAAATACTCTTGCATGTAGAAATATACAACTATACACTATACACAACTATTCGTCTACTGTAGAGATCAACCTTCGTAGGAATATATTCATACTGCAATATACTTTCTGGACAACAGGTGGCGCTGTGAGTGGTTACCAGGCTTATACTTGATTTGCAGTTTATACTGTTACTGTGGTAACCACCTTCCATGGCCGATGGCCATTTTAGAATTTCTGTAAAAGTTTGTGTGTAAGAATTGTGTAATTTCGGCTTTTTTTTTTCCAGACAGCACTTGTGACCGACCTTCCCTCTTAGTGCAGGTGTCTATGCTTCTTAAATCTTTCCATTCTGCTCCCAGTTTCTCCTGTAAGCTGGCGACTGCAATTGGCTGTGTGTGGGGGAAGTGCTGCTGGGTTCGCCGGTCACGCTCGGATTTATAGCTTCAGCGGCTGAAGCCAGGTTCGCGACTGTAGCGCCTTTAGCAGCTGAAGTGGCTTCTTCGGATTTTCCCTTTTGGGGTGGCACCCTCCAGTTCGCTGCGCAGCCTGAACCGCCAGCCCCTTCCAACACCTCGGGGTAAGGTGCCCGCCCTTTTGGGTAGTTCAAAATGTCTGTTTCCCAGGAGGGATCACTTCCCCACAATTGTCTAACAGGTTGCCCATCTCCCCATGCTTTTGACTGGCTCTCCTTTCGGATGCCTCCCTCAGTTCAAGAATAAATATTTGTCAATTGTGTTTTGTCAGCCTTTACAAGCTGCTGCCCTCCATGAGGGAGGGGCCTGCTGGCCAGCACAGCTGAGCAGGGAAGAATCTCTACAACAGACTTTGTGGATTTAAATTACCCCTCCTGAAAAGCAATCTGCCAGTTCGCTGAGTGTCTCCAGATGTCCATCCACTCCAATAATCCACACAGGGAAGGTCTAGACCCTTTTTCCTCTCACCTGATGACTTGGGAGAGGTGGGCTACAAGTCCGTCCTGTCCGCCATCATGCTCCACCTCTGGACATTGGAGTTTGATTAAAAGTTTCTCAGTGAGTTTACTTTTGTGGTGGAGGATTGGGTTGGTCGTTATGTAGGATAGGTCTCAGAATGTTCTGAAGAGCTGGTTTTGTTATGACAAATTTATTTAACATATGAATGTCATTAAAGTATTTAATTTCTCCATCATAAATGAAACTCAGTTCAGCTGGATACAGGATCCAGGGTTGAAAGTTATTTTGCTTAATTAAAGAGATTAAAAGTCGATGACCACCCTCTTCTGGCTTGAAAATTTTCAGCAGAGAGTTCTGCAGTCATTCTAATATTCTTCCCTTTGTAGTTAATGGCTTTCTTTCGTCTGGCTGCTTTCAGAATTTTTTCCTTCATATTACCTTTAGTGAAGTTAATTATGATACGCGTGGTGGATGTCTTATTGGGATTAAGTCATGCTGGGGTTCTGAAGCTCTCTGCTATCTGAATTTTATAATCTCTAGACATGCCTGGAAAATTGTCTTTCGTAATTTCACGGAGAAGGATCTCTGTGCCTAGCGAGGGACTACAATGAGTGGGATATTGGCCTTCTTTGAATTATATCCAGAGATCTCTGAGTGAATGATTCATTTTTGCTGTCCATTTCTCTTCCTCTTTGAGAGTTTTGGAGCGTTCAAAAGTTTTATGTTCAATGTCAGAACTCCTTTCTTCTGCTTGCTCCACTCTGTTACTGATGGATTGTACTGTATTTTTCAGATCTTTGAGGGCTGCAAATTCTTGCTTCAGTGTGTCTAAGTCTTTGGTGGTTTTGTCTTTAAATTTGTTAAATTCCTGAGACAACTTTTGAATTTCTCCTCGAATTCCTAACTCCACTTTATTAATCTTGTCTGCAATCCAAATTCTGAATTCGATTTCTGACATCTCAGCCAGTTGTTTATGAATGGGATCTTCAATTATATCTGCCATATCTTTCCTTGAGGGGATTGATCTATTCTGGTTATTCATGTTACCAGAGTTTTTCCGCTGATTCCCCCCCATGGTTGTTTTACTCCCTATTATTTTTCCCCAGGGGCTTTGTTGAGGGCCAGTACAGTGTTGTGGCCTGAGAAAGTGGGGCCCTGTTTGGTGTGTGGAGCTAAGTGTTTCTGTCTAGTTTTCAGCTGGTTTCTGTTTGACCCTAGTGAAACAGATACTCTGGATCGAAGTCTCAGCTGTGGAGAAATATCAGCAATTAAGTCTCCCCTCCCACCACAGGCAACAATTGGAAAAGGAAAATCAAACCTACAATAACCACACACCCAGGGCACCACCTGATTTGTCCTTAGGTGATTGGCTTAGTTCCAAAGGTCCAAATCAATTGTCTCAGTCTGCACCTGTCTCAGGTGAGAGAGTTTAAGAGGTCTCTGGGAACTGGATCACAGGGGTTTGGTGACTACTCTGATGTGGCTTGCTTTAGTGCTGAGTTAATTCAGGAGGAGCCACCCAGCCAATAAATCAGTCTGGGAAGGTTGATGTCTCCTTCCCCACCTTCTACCACTGTAATACCCAGTCACTGATAGCCCTGCAGTTGGCTGACCCAGTTGCCTATAGTGAACCGATACTCCAGGAATTTGCACCTGCCTGAATCACAAGGAAGTCTGCCAGGCTGCTGCGCTCTGCCTCTCTCTAGCAGGAGGAGGTGAAGCCTGACAACCTCGGGTGCTTGATGAAGGTTGGGGGATTTTAACTCAGGTCCAGTCCTGTCCCTGATTAATGTTACTGACAGAACAGAACAGAGCAACTTTGCGGTTCCCCTGTAGAGAGAAGCTGAATTGAGTTACAAATCAGCTTGTCTTTGCTCTTGTATTCAGTTAGCTGTCAGTTGCCTTCCTTTGTCTATAGGCTGATGATCCCCTGTGGGCCAGGTGTGTCTTAGGCTCAGTAAAGTGGACCTCTGGGTCAGCCCTGCCCTGGGAGTTTCTCCAGTTTGCAAGTTGGTCTTGCCTCAGGCAAATCCTTTACTCACGTCTCTGGTAGCCCAGGGAGACAGGGGTTATGGATTCAGAATATCTGGTAATGAGCCAGATTGCTGAGAAAAGAGGGCTGCTGTTTTAAGCCTCAGGGAACCACTGCTCTGTTGTGGTTCCCTCTCAGCCAACCGTCCTCTCCTCACTCCCGCTCCACAGAGTCTGCTATGATCAGCTGCATCCCAGGCACTGTCCACACTCCTTGAGCAATCACCTAAGAGTCTGGACTCCTGGGGGACAGGCCTCCAGATCTCAGAGTGAAATTGAAGGGGAGTGTTTGGAGCTCAGCGTTACAGGTAGAGAATATATACAGTTTTACAGTTTTATGCCTGGCTGTATTGTCACCAAAGGACGGCTGACGCACTGTGCCTCAGAGAACTGCCACTATGGTGCAGTTCCCTCTCAGCCGACCGTCCTCTCCTCGCTCCCGTGCCCCAGAGCCAACACTTACTGGCTGCAGCCCAGGCATTGTCCACACCCCTTGGGAAATCACCCAAGAGTCTACTCCTGGGGGACAGGCCTCTAGACCTCGGAGTGAGAGTGGAGGGGAGTGCTGGGAGCTCAGGGTTGTGGTTAGAGAATATATACACTTTTACCCAGTTTTATGCCTGGCCGGATTGTCACCAAAAAGTGGCTGCCACACTGTGCCTCAGGGAACCGCCGCTTGTGTGTGGTTCCCTCTCAGCCGACCGTCCTCTCCTCGCTCCTGTGTCCCAGAGTCAGTGCTGACCAGCTAAAGTCTAGGCACTGTTCCACCCCTTGAGAAATCACCCAAGAATCTGAACTCCTGGGGGACTGGCCTCCACACCTCAGTGTGAGTGGAGGGGAGTGCTGGGAGCTTAGAGTTGCAGGTAGAGAATATATACAGTTTTATACAGTTTTATGCCTGGCAGGAGAATGCCATAGCACCCTAGTAGGGGAGGTAGGTCCAGTTTTTAGAGGGTCTCTCCCGTGGAGTAGAGTGGAATGATCTTTGAACTCTGCCTGATTGTTTGTGGGGCACTTCAAGCCGTTCTCATGGGGGAGGTGACACCTGTCCGCTTGGTGATGGATTTTGTACCTTTTGTTTGTATCCTTGTGATCGCAGCTCACCTCAGCAAGGTTGACGTGCTTTCTTCAACCTTCTCTCTTAGTGCAGTTCAAATCCACCAGGTTACTTGCTATATTTTTGTCCTTTAACTCTCCTTCTGGACAGGAGCCTCTGTGGAAACCTGGTTTCATTCTGCCATCTTGTCTCCTCCCCCCTCCAGTTTTTTTTTTTTTTTTTTTTTTGTAGAGACTGAGTGTCATTTTACCCCTCTTGGTAGAGTGCCATGACATCACAGGACTCACAGCAACCTCCAGTTCTTGGGCTTCTGTGATTCTCCTGCCTCAGCCTCCCGAGCAGCTGGGACTATAGGCACCTGCCACAACACCCAGCTATTTTTTTGTTGCAGTTTGGCCGGTGCTGGGTTCTCACCCACCCCCCCTCGGTATATGGGGCCGGCACCCTACTCACTGAGCCACAGGTGCCACTCTTTTTCACTTTTTAGTGTCTTTGCATTCTAGAGACACATGGTCTTGCTAGGCTGCATTAAACAGTAAAACACACACACGATTCTTCTGCCTGATGTCAGTTAGTGGGACAAGAATCTACAGCAAGAGTCATTATGGGCACAGGCTTTTGAGTCAGATGAGACCTAGGTTCAACCCCTATTTGTGCCATTCCTAGCTGGATTGCCTAGGCCAAGTGGCTTGACCTCTCTGAGCCTCAGTTTCCTCCTCTGTAGAATAAGGGTCTACAAGGTTTTTGTGAGGATTCAGGGGACTACTGAAGACAAATTGCCAGATATGTATTCAGCAATCAATGAAAGATGCCTTTTCTTATTCTCAGTCCTGAGATTCATGCCCTTAGGCGATTGGAGTGGGTGAGGGGGAGACTCACTGCCAGACAGGTCTGTGACCATATTTTTCTGGCTAACTGGGTCCCATGTGCTTTCTTCACACTGACAGCGAGATAAGGTAGGAGGACTTTTCCCTCCTGAGAAGCATGTTAGTGAAGTAGCAGAGATGCTGCTGCTCTGAGTCATGATTGGAAGTTTCTAGAGAATAATTAGAAAGTGCCCCATGGTCTCGCTGGCTTCGGGTGGGCATTGCAGACTCGGGAGTTTGTGGCATGTTATGCCCTTTCAGTCACATGAAACCACACTGATACTTTAACGTATCCTGGGTTGAAAATTATTTTGTTTTAGGAGATTAAAAATCAATGACCACTCTCTTCTGGCTTGAAAGGTTTCAGCAGAGAGATCAGCAGTCATTCTAATATGCTTCCCCTTGTACGTTATGTTTTTTTTTTTTTTTACATCTGGCTGCTTTCAGGGTTTTCTCCTTCATATTAGATTGAGTAAAGTTAATTATGATGTGCTTGGGGGACATCTTTTTTGGGTTGAGTCATTCTGGGATTCTGAAAATGTCTGCTATCTGGATTTCAGGATCTCCAGGCATGTCTGGGAAGGTCTCTTTCATAATCTCATGAAGAAGGGCCTCTGTGCCTTGTGAAACTACTTCATCATCTTCAGGAATCACTAATAGGCGAATATTTGTTTTCTTCATGTTATTGCAGAGCTCTCTGAGAGAATGATCTGTTTTTGCTTTCCATGTCTCTTCCTCTTTGAACATTTGGGATAGTTCAAAAGCTTTGTCTTCAATGTTAAAAATCCTTTCTTCTGTTTGTTCCATTATGTTATTGAGGGATTCTACTGTATTTCTCATATCATGTAAGGCTACAACTTCTTTTCTCAATGGGTCTAAATCTTTGGTGATTTTGTCTTTGAATTCATTGAATTCTTGAGACATCTTGTGAATTAATCCAACAATTTCTACCTCCATCTTTATTTTATTTATTTATTAAATCATAGCTGTGCACATTAATGTGATCATGGGGCACCATATACTGGTTTTATAGACCATTTGACACATTTTTTATCACACTGTTTAACATAGCCTTCCTGGCATTTTCTTAGTTATTCTAGCTCCATTTTTACTTCCATTCTGTTGATCTTGGTTGCAATCCAAATTCTAAATTTGATTTCAGACATCTCATCTATCTGTTTGTGATTGGGATCCTCCGGATTGGCTGTTTTGGCATTCCTTGGGGGGGGGGGAGGGGTAGAACTGTTCTGTTTATACATGTTGCTAGAGTTTTTCTGCTGATTTTGCCCCATGATTGTTTTTCAGTGTTTATCTAGTTGAGCAGGTAAGGTTAAATTGGACTGGAAAGTTCTATTGTTGTGGTTGACCAGCCCTTCACCTAGGAACTGGGTCTGATGACTGCAGATTTTCCTGTAGAATTTTGCAAAGGACCAGTACAGTACTACAGTCTGTGAATCTAGAGGCCTGCTTGGTGTAGTGGTGTAGGTGGCTCATCCTTGTATTTAGATGATCTCTGTCTAATCCTAGTGAATCAGCAACTCCAGGTTGCAGTGTCAGCTTTGGTGTAATACAAGCAACTAGGACATCCCTTCCCCCACCAGTAATATCTGGAAGAGGACAATCAAACCTTTCCACTACAGTAAAACCAGTGTCCCATCTTGGAGTGTTCTAGGGTAATTTGTCCAGTTCATGAGTTCCAGACCAATTGTCCCAGACAGCCCCCACTGACTAGCTGGAGAGTTCTAGGGGACTCCAACAACTAGATGTTAGGGGTCTATTGGCAGCTGTAGTGTGATTTGAGCACCTTTGGTGCTCTGAGGGGTTAGAGAGGCCCGTCCCATAGGAGGTTTAGAGCCAGGGTGGTGATGCCTCTTATCCCACGTTGGTCGTCCTTCACCACCATATTTTGGTCACCCCAGTCTCTAGTATTCCCACCAGCAGTCTCTGTTAACCCACTTTCTGTGGCCATGTTCTGTCCAATAAGCAAATGTGCCAGGGCTATGTGCCTGCCAGAGTGAACGTGAGGTCTTTGCCCCCTCCACATGGTTACCACAGTCTACCACCATCCAGCAGAGGAAGCTGAGGTCTACCTGCCTCAGGAGCTCAATGGCAGGTGAAGAAAGTTACACCTGAGCTCAGTTCAAACCTGTGGATATCCAGACAGCAAAAGAATTTCTCCCTCATCCACTGCACCTTTGTTGCTTCTGTTCTGGAGCTCTGGAATCCCTATAGGGTGAGGTCTGGTTCCCTCTGGCAGGCCACAGTGTTGGGGAGATGAATCTCCAGAGTTAGATCCCAGCAGGATTACTCTACTAATGCTGAAGTTGGGTAGGAGGTGCCTCCTCTTGAGTTCATGCACCTCAGCAGTTTCCGAGCCTCCATCTGCAGTGCAGGAACCCAAGCCTCCATCTGGTGCTGAGATACTCTTTTTGGGGGGCCAGGTCAGTCACCTTTCCCTCTATGTCTTTCTGTGCAATTACTGGATTCATAGGTACAGCACAGCTGTACTGCCACCATCTCTACAATGCCTGATCCTAGCCAAGAAATGCAGACATTCTGGATTCTGAAGGAGTTGGACTTCTAGACTGCAAGGCTTGGGGTGGTGGTGGTGGTGGGTAGACTGAAGGATAAAGGTGGCAAGGAAAATATTTGTTCAAATTTCCTGCCAGACAAGGGAATTCCTAGACTCACTGCAGGGGCTCTCTTGAGAAGAAGTCCCAACTTCCAGAAATTCCCTTCAGTGGGGTGAGGAACGAGAGCCTCAGTTTATTGCTCACCAGAAGAGATCCCACAGTAAGCAAGCAACTCTTTTGGGTGAGAGGACGGCCACACAACCTCTTTGGCATGGAAACCATACCTGAAAACAGTTTCTTTGGAGTAGAAGCTTGCCTCAGCAGGGAAGATGAGCAATTATCTATCTCATCTCTCAGCTTGGCTCCCCTCCTTTAGCTTTGTTGGATTATTTCTGGTCATTATCTCTTCCTCCAGTCTGGAGCTTCTATTGATAGTTGGCTCCAATCAGCCATCATCCCTCATTCCCCCTTGTTCTTGTTGAATGTGAAAATTGGAGTTAGGGAAAATAGCCAACTTGAGGATTTAGCCAAACACCAAACACAGAGACAAAATGAGCAAATAAGCAGATAAAATGGCTACCAGACACACAAGCCCACAGATGCACAAACAATCAGAAACACATAGACAAACAGACAACAACAACAAAAATACAACTACAATAAAAATAATGGTAATCGTCAAATAATTGAAAAAAAAGGTAAAAAACAAGCAAACAAACAGAAATACCTCTAAAAATCTGATGTAAGCACTCTCAGAAACCATAAGAAGGGAAGAAGAGGAAGAGAGAAGGGGGAAAAAACGTTGTGTTCATAAAAAAGTTAAAAAAGGAAGAAAAAATTTAAAATAGAAAAAATAAAAATAAAAAAAATAAAAGCTCCTCCAAGAAAATGATGACGAAAAATAGAAAAAAAAATGGCACCAACTACAAAAATATTATTCTTGTATATATGTAGAAATATACATCTGTATGTGTGACATAGGCATCAACTTTTCTAGGAATATATTTATAACACAATATACTTTCTGGACACAAGGTGGCGCTGTAAGTGGCTCCCAGGCTTATACCCAACTCACAGTATACACTGTTTCCACAGTAACCACCCTATATAGCCAATTGCCATTTTGGAGTTTCTGTAAATGTTTATTACCTAATTGTTGTCCAACCTCAGTTGTTGTGTTTTAGAGAACACTCCTATCCGACCTCCCAACTTGGTGCAGGAGTCCATGCTTCACAAATCTTTCCACTCTGCTCCCATGTTCTCCCACAAACTGGCAACTGCAAAAGACTATGGGGCAGGGGCTGGCTGCCACCGGCTCCAGCTGCCACCAGCTCCTGTGGCTACTGTGCACGGAGACCTTTTCCTCAATTTTTGTGGCTCAGAGTCTCACTTTTGAATCTGGACTTTTGAGTCCAGCCACCCGCCAGTTCACTGCACAGCCTGAACTGCTAGCCCACACCAATATTCCCTGCCAGGAATGATCTGGTCTATTTAATCACTCCTGTTGTTCTGGGAGAAGGTGTCCACCATTTGGATGATTCAAAATGTCTGTTTCCCAGTAGGGATCCCTTCCCTTCAATTTTCCATCGGGCTGCTTAGCTCCTTGTGGCTCTGAGTGGCACCCTTTTCTGGTCGCCAAACTCGGCTTTTTTGTCAATTGGGTTTTGCCAGGCATTGCAAGCTGCTGTCCTCCATGAGGGAGGGCCTTGCCAGCTAGCTCGGTCAGGCAGGGTTACCAGAGTCCTTGGCCAGATGAGTGGGCCGGTATGGAGGCAGGGAGGATATGGGAGGGAGAATGCAGGATTGCACGGCTCCTGGAGTTCCTGCTCAGGGCATGCAGAGGCCCGGCAGCGTGGGTCTCGGGTCATGGGTCTCACCACTTGTGTGGAGGTCCGGGTGGGCATGGGTTGTGGGTCACAGCGCTGCTCTAAGGAGGTCCAGGCTCCTGCGGGGGTGTGGGTAGCACGTCACAGGTGGCGGTGCCACTCACACAATGTTCCAGCGGCCCTGGGTCTCTTGTCGCTGGTTGTGGCACCAGTTGTACAGAGGTCCAGGCAAGTGTGGGTTGTGGGGCGCAGGGTGCGAGGCCGTGTGGCTGCCGGTGGAGATCCTGGTTGAGAGTCTGGCTGTGGCCCCAGGTGTTTCTTGCTTGGGGGGCACTTGGACTGGCAGACAGGGAGGGGGCACTGCTTAAGAACCTCCTTCCTCAGTCTCACCAGAGGTTAGTCTTCTGGTTCATCTGGTAAGGGGGGAAGGGCGTACTGGAAGCTCAGAATGGCAGGGAAGATTTTAGTTCAATATTTCTGCCTCACAAGAGGGTGTTCAGAGTCAAGGCGAGGTTCCTCTGAGGAAGTAGTCCCCACTTCACACAGCACTCACCCATGGGGTGAGGGAAGAGGGCCACTGTTCACCACTTATCCATAGAAAACCCGCAGGAACAAAGAGAGAAAAGAAAGGAGACATAAATACAAAAAAACCCTACAGCTTTCTTGGGGGAGGGGTCGGGCACTCCTCCTTCCAGATGAATTTTGTACCTGATGCTTGGTTTCCTGGAGGCTCAGCTTGCCTTAGCAGAGGTGACCTGCAGTTATCATCTCTCTCTCAGCCAGTCTTCAGCTTAATTGGGCTGTTTCTGGACATTATCTTTTCTTTTGGACAGGAGCCTTCCTCGGAAGCTGCTCTCAGTTGGCCATCTTGCCTTTCCCCCCTGTGGGAAACTTTTTAAAGCCTTGCTTCCAGAAGGGACTTGACTTGCGTTTATGCCATGTCTCATTTGACTTCCATAATTGAATAAATCAGTTTTTCCTGATAGTACGAACCCCAAAGGTACATAAGAGCAGTCTTGTGATTACATATACTCAGGGACTCTTTACTTCCTCACTCAATGTCAATGGCAGGAGAGGGAATTTTTCTTGGCCCATTTTTTCTTGGAACTAAACAGTGCAGCCTTTCACTGAGTGTGTAGTCATTCAAGGGCCTACAGGTATATAAATTTATGAGTTGTCTACATGGTTCTGTCTCTTTTGAAACACTGCTGATAATTTAAAATAACATTCATTATAATTGTATCACATGCTCTTTTCATGATTGGAATTGTAAAATGTTCACAATTTTCTATTCTAAATGTATGTTAAATTAAAGGGGCGAGTGACCCATAAAAGTGTAAGCCCAAAACAAAACAAAACAAACAAACAAACAAACAACATGCATTGTGGAAAAGATTCCCCATTCTATTGAATAAATGGTCCTGGGAAAAGTGGATAACCACAGGTAGAAGTCTGAAGCAGGATCCATACCTTTTACCACTCACAAAAAATTGACCCATCATTGACAGAAGACCTAAACTTAAAGCATGAATCTATACAAATTATAGAAGAATATAGTGGAAAAACTCTTAAAGACATCAGCCTAGGCAAACAATATAAGAATAAGACCCCAAGCACAATCATGGCAACAGCAACAATAAACAAATGGGACAGGATCAGATGAAAATGCTTCTGCACATCCAAGGAAAAAATCATTCCAGAGAACAGACTACATACAGAACGGGGGGAAATTTTTCTATGCTACCCATTCATTAAAGGTATAATAACCAGAATCCACAAATAATTCATGCATCTTGGTAAGAAAAAATAAATCAAAAACCCTGTCAAAAATTGGGAAAAAGACAAGAGCAGAAACTTTTCTGGAGATGATACACCAATGGCCAACATACATATGAAAACAATGCTCAGTATCTTTAATTATCAGGGTGATGTGAATCAATACCACAATGAGATATCCTTTAGTTCCAGTGAGATTGGCTTTTATCAAAAATCACAAATTAAAAAAATGCTCCCATGGATGTGTAGAGAAAGGTACACTTGCACACTATGGGTGGGACTTCAAATTTTCAGTCCCAGTAGGTTGGACTTCAAACTAGTACCGCCTCCATGGAATGTGGTGTGGAGATACCTCAAAGAACTCAAAATAGATCCATCAATCTCACTACTGAGTATTTACTCAAAGGAAAGTAAAGAAATTTTTTAAAAACTACACCTGCACTCAAATGTTTATGGCACAATTCCCAATTTTAAACATGTGTGAACAACCCAAGCCCAAGTGCCCATCAATACATGATTGGACGAATGCAATGTGGTACAGGTATACCACATAGTACTACTAAGCCACAAAAAGATGATTGGAACTGGAGACTATTATCCTCGATGGAACTGGAGACCATTCTTCAAAGTGAAATACCAGGAGAATGCAAACACAAAGACCACATGGACTCACTTTTCAATTGGAACTAATTGATCAACACTTAATGTGCATATATGGAAATAACACTCATCAAAAATCAAGTGATGACTGACTGAAATCAGCTTTCCACAGAGGCTCCCATCCAGAAGGAGAGTTAAAGGACAAAAATTTAGCAAGTAACCCGGTGGATTTGAGCTGCACCAAGAGAGAAGGCAGAAGTACACACACTAACCCTGCTGAGGTGAGCTGCAACCACAAGTTTACAAAGAAAAGGTACAAAATCCATCACCAAGCAGACGGGAGTCCCCTCCCCCATGAGAACGGCTCAGAGTGCCCCAAAAACAAATGGGCAGAGTTCAAGGTTCCTCCAAGTACACTCCATGGGAGAGACGCTCTAAAAACTGCACCTGCCTCCCCTACTAGGGTGCCTTGGCGTTCTCCTGCTAGGCATAAACTGTATAAAACTGTATATATTCTATACCTGCAAATCTGAGCTCCCAGCACTCCCCTCCACTCTCACTCTGATGTCTGGAGGCCTGTCCCCCAGGAGTTCAGAATCTCGGGTGATTTCTCGAGGGGTGTGGACAGTGCCTAAACTGCTGCTGATCAGCACTGACTCTGAGGCATGGGAGCGAGGAGAGAATGATCGGCTGACAAGGAACCACACCGAGCAGGAGCAATTCCCTGAGGCACGTCTTTTAGCAATAATACGGCCAGGCATAAAACCGTATAAAACTATATATTCTCCACCTGCAAACCTGAGCTCCCAGCACTCCCCTCCACTCTCACTCTGAGGTCTGGAGGCCTGTCCCCCAGGAGTCCAGACTCTTGGGTGATTTGTCGAGGAGTGTGTACAGTGCCTAAGCTTCAGCTGGTCAGCACTGACTCTGGAACATGGGAGCAAGGAGAGGATGGTTGGCTGAGAGGGAACCACACCAGAGCAGCAGTTTCTGGTGGCACAAATCAGCAGCCTTCTTTTAGCAGCAATACAGCTCATACAAAGATATTCTGAAGCCACAACCCCTGTCTCCCTGGGCAACCAGAGGAGGCCAGCAACCACCCATGAGTAAAGGATTTGCCTGACGCGGTACTGACTCACAGACCTGTGAACCTCCCTGGGTGGGGCTGACCCAGAGGACCACTTTCCTGAACCTAAGATGCACCTGGCCCTCAGGGGACCGTCCGCCTATAGACAAAGGAAGGCAGCAGAATAGAACTGACAGGTAACCAAATACAAACCTACAAGAGCAAAGACAGGGCTTTGGAATTCAAGACAGCTCCTCTTCTGCAGGGAAATTTAGCAGTTCTGTTCTGTTCTGTCAGTAACTTCAATCAGGGGTGGGGCTGGACCTGAATGAACATCCCCCCAACCTTCATCAAGCACCCAAGGTTGTCAGGCCTCACCTCCTCCTGCTAGATAGAGGCAGAGCGCAGTGACCTGGCAGATTTCCTTGTGATTCAGGCAGGTGCAAACCCCTGGAGTATCTGTTCACTGCAAGCAACTGGGTCAGCCAACTGTAGGGCTATCAGTGACTGAGGATTTCACAGTGGTGTAAGGTGGGGAAGGAGGCATCAACCTTCCCACACTGATCTATTGGCTGGGAGGCTCCTCCTGACTCCATGCAGCACTGGAGAAATCCATATTAGAGTAGTCACCAGACCCCTGTGGTCAAGTTCTCAGAAACCTCTTAAAATCTCTCAGTCAAGGCAGGTGCAGACTGCAACAATTGATTTGGACCTTCTAAACTGAGCCAATCACCTGACAAGTATTCAGGGGGTGTCTTGGGTGTGGATTTAGGAAGGTTTGATTTTCCTTTTCCAATTGTTGCCTGTGGTGGGTGGGGTGATTTAATTGCTGATATTTCTCCACAGCTGAGACTTCAACCCAGAGTAACTGTTTCACTCAGGTCAAACAAAAACCAGCTGAAAACTAGACAGAACCACTTAGCCCCACCATACCAAACAAGGGCCCAGTTTCTCAGACCACAGCACTGTATGGGTCTCAACAAAGCTCCAGGGGAAAAGTCAAAGGGAGTAAAACAATCATGTGGCAGAATCAGCGGAAAAGTTCTGGTAACATGAATAACCAGAATAGATCAACCCCCCCAAGGAAAGATATGGCAGATGTAATTGAAGATCCCATTCATAAACAACTGGCTGAGATGTCAGAAATCAAATTCAGAATTTGGATCACAAACAACATTAATAAAGTGGACAAAAAATTGAAATTAAAACTTCAAGCAGCATTCAAAAGTCGGAATTAGGAATTCGAGAAGAAATTCAAAAGTTGTCTCAAGATTTAACAAATTTAGAGACAAAACCACCAAAGACTTAGACACACTAAAGCAAGAATTTGTAGCCTTCAAATAACTGAAAAATATCATAAAATCCCTCAATAACAGAGTGGAGCAAGCAGAAGAAAGGATTTCTGACATTGAAGACAAAGCCTTTGAACACTCACAAACTCTCAAAGAGGAAGAGAAATGGAGAGCAAAAATGGACCATTCTCTCAGAGAGCTCTGGGATAATTTGAAGAAGGCTAATATCCGACTTATTGGAATCCCTGAAACCAATGAAGTGGCCTCGCTAGGCCCAGAGGGTCTTCTCCATGAAATTATGAAAGAGAATTTTCCAGACATGCCTATAGATTCTGAAATTCAGATAGCAGATATTTTCAGAACCCCAGCATGACACAACCCCAATAAGACATCCCCCATGCATATCATAATTAACTTCACTAAAGTTAATATGAAGGAGAAAATTCTCAAAGCAGCCAGACAGAAGAAAGCCATTACCTACAAAGGGAAGAATATTAGAATGACAGCAGATCTCTCTGCTGAAACTTTTCGAGGCAGAAGAGGGTGGTCATCAACTTTTAATCTCCTGAAACAAAATAACTTTCAACCCCGGATCCTGTATCCAGCTAAACTGAATTTCATTTATAATGGAGAAATTAAATACTTTAATGACATTCATATGCTGAAGAAATTTACCATAACCATACCAGCTCTTCAGGATATTCTCAGACCTATCCTCCATAATGACTAACCCAATCTGCTACCACAAAACTAAACTCACTCAGAAACTTTTGATCAAACTCCAACTTCCACACTGGCAAATGTATTAAAAATGTCCACTGGACTTTTAAAAAACTTGATACCCCAAATTTTACCAGACTTATCAATATTCTCCACTAATGTGAATGGCTTAAATTGTCCTCTAAAGAGGCATAGGTTAGCTGACTGGATACAAAACTCAGGCCAGATATTTGTTGTATACAAGAATCACATCTTAACTTAACAAGACAAATTTAGACTCAGGGTAAAAGGATGGTCATCCATATTTCAGGGAAATGGTAATCAGAAAAAAAGCAGGTGTTGCAATTTTATTTGCAGATACAATAGGCTTTAAACCAACAAAAGTAAAGAAAGGTAAGAATGGTCACTTCATATTTGTTAAGGGTAATACTCAATATGATGAGATTTCAATTATTAGTATCTATGCACCCAACCAGAATGCACCTCAATTTATAAGAGAAACTCTAACAGACATGAGCAACTTTATTTCCTCCAACTCCATAATAGTCAGAGATTTTGACACTCTTTTGGCAGTGTTGGATCAATCCTTCAATAAAAAGCTCAGCAAACATATTTTAGATTTACACCTAACTATCCAACATTTAGATTTAGCAAACATCTACGGAACATTTCATCCCAACAAAACTGAATACACATACTTCTCATCAGCCCATGGAACTTACTCCAAAATCAATCACATATTAGGTCACAAGTCTAAACTCAGTAAATTTAAAGGAATGGAAATTGTTCCTTGTATCTTCTTGGACCAACATGGAATAAAGGTTGAACTCAGTAACAACAGGAATCTTTATACTCATACAAAAACAAGAAGTTAAATAACCTTATGCTGAATGATAGCTGCGTCAGAGATGAGATTAAGAATAAAATTGCTAAATTTTTGGAATAAAACAACACCGAAGACACGAATTATCCGAACCTCTGGGATACCAAAAAGGCAGTCCTAAGAGGGAAAAGGCAGTCCTAAGAGGGAAATTTATAGCACTGTCTTCCTCAAGAGAACAAAAAAAGAGAAAATTAACAACTTAATAAGACATTTCAAGCAACTGGAAAAAGAAGAATATTCCAACCCCAAACCCAGTAAAAGAAAAGAATTAACCAAAATTATAGCAGACTTAAATGAAATTGAAAACAAAAGATTTATACAACAGATCAATAAATCAAAAAGTTGGTTTTTTAAAAAGGCTAATAAAATAGATAAACCTTTGGCCAACCTAATCAGAAAAAAAGAGTAAAACCTATACTTTCATTAATCAGAAATGACAAAGATGAACTAACAACAAACCCCTCAGAAATTCAAAAAATCCTTAATGAATATTACAAGAAACTTTATTCTCAGAAATATGAAAATCTGAAGAATATGGCCAATACTTGGAAGCACATCACCTTCCAAGTTTTAGCCAGAATCAAGTGGAAATGTTGAAAAGGCCCATATCAAGTTCTGAAATAGCATCAACCATACAAAAACTTCCTAAAAAGAAAAGCCCGGGACCAGATGGTTTCACGTCAGAATTCTACCAAACCTTTAAAGAGGAATTAGTACCTATATTACTCAAACTGTTCCAAAAGGTAGAAAAAGAAGGAAGACTACCCAACACGTTCTATAAAGCAAAAATCACCCTGATCCCCAAACCAGGAAAAGATCCAACAAGTAAAGAAAATTATAGACCAATATCACAAATGAATATAGATGCAAAAATATTCAAAAAGATTCTAAAAACAGAATCCAGCCACACATCAAACAAATTACATCATCACCAAGTCGTTTTTGTCCCAGGATTTCAAGGCTGGTTCAATATTTGTAAATCTATACCTATAATTCAGTACATAAACAAATTAGAAAACAAAGACCATATGATTCTCTCAATCAATGCAGAAAAAGCTTTTGATAATATCCAGTATCCCTTCATGATCAGAACACTTAAGAAAATTGGTATAGAAGGGACATTCTTAAACTGATAGAGGCCATCCACAGCAAACCCACAGCCAATATCATATTGAATGGAGTTAAATTGGAATCATTTCCACTCAGATCAGGAACCAGACAAGGCTGCCCATTGTCGCCATTGCTCTTTAACATTGTAAGGAA
>CAUYPK010106773.1:0-56995 GCA_963574355.1 Loris lydekkerianus
ACACACACAAACACATATAATTTTATATATATATTTTTATTTTTTTTTTTTTTTTTTTTTTTTTTTTTTTTTTTTTTTTTTTCCTTTTTATGTCCTTTTCCATTTTCAGAAACCACTATTTCAGTCTTTGGTCTGACTTCTTTGGGGCATAAAATAATAGTATTAGTGACTTAGAACTGATGAAATGCACAGTAATACTGGCTTTGTGGTTTTAGCATTCTTCTAAAACTGCCAGAGAAAACAGGGAATTCCTGGGAAAGAAAACATCTGCATTTACTGTGTCAAAATGTTGGCTTTGGAATTTGAAATGTTCCTTTCTGGGTTCTTGTAGGATCTGAGGGCACTCGCTCTGCTGCTGTCAGTACACACTCCTAAACAATTAAACCCAGCTCTAATTCCAACTCTGCAAGAGCTTTTAAGCAAATGCAGGACATGTCTGCAACAGAGAAACTCACTCCAAGAGCAAGAAGCCAAAGAAAGAAAAACTAAAGGTTAGCTTTATGAACTAATACTGTTAACCTTTACTGTGGGAGAAGGTAAAGAATATATTGTACTTGGTGTAACTGACTTTTTAACAGCTATATGTTCAGCTGAAGCTTCTTAATGTAAATGCTTAAAAACAAAATATTTCCCACAATCTTTGACTCCCTTGTAACAAGTTTCAGTTTTGCTGTTTTCACAGATGATGAAGGGGCAACTCCTGTCAAAAGAAGGCGTGTTAGCAGTGATGAGGAACACACTGTAGACAGCTGCATCAGTGACTTGAAAACAGAAACCAGGGAGGTCCTGACCCCAACAAGCACTTCAGACAATGAGACAAGAGACTCCTCGATTATTGATCCAGGAACTGAGCAAGATCTTCCTTCCCCTGAAAATAGTTCTGTTAAAGAATACCGAATGGAAGTTCCATCTTCATTTTCAGAAGACATGTCAAGTATCAGGTCACAGCACACAGAAGAACAGTCCAACAATGGCAGATTTGAAGACTGTAAAGAATTTAAAGACCTCCACTGTTCCAAGGATTCTACCCTAGCTGAAGAAGAATCTGAGTTCCCTTCTACTTCTATCTCTGCGGTTCTGTCTGACTTAGCTGACTTGAGAAGCTGTGATGGTCAAGCTTTGCCTTCCCAGGACCCTGAGGCTGCTCTATCACTCAGTTGTGGCCATTCCAGAGGACTCTTTAGTCACATGCAGCAACACGACATTTTAGATACCCTGTGTAGGACCATTGAATCTACAATCCATGTGGTCACAAGGATATCTGGCAAAGGAAACCAAGCTGCTTCTTGACATTAGGTGTAGCATGTCTACTTTTAAGTCCCCCCCACTCCCATGCTGTTTGTATAAGTTTTGCTTATTTGTTTTTGTGCTTCAGTTTGTCCAGTGCTTTCTGCTTGAATGGCAAGATAGATTTATAGGCTTAATTCTTGGTCAGGCAGAACTTCAGATAAAAAACTTGCATCTTCAGTATACTTTCTAAAGGGCAATCAGATAATGGATATGTTTTATGTAATTAAGAGTTCACTGTAGTGGCTTTCATTTAATATGGCTGTCTGGGAGGAACAGGGTTCCCTGGCCCTGTATGATGTAATTTAAACTTACAGCATTTTTACTGTGTATAATATGGTGTCCTCTGTGCCAGTTTTGTACCTTATAATAGAGGCAGATTGCCTCCGATCGCTGTGGTTCTTATTATCAAAATTAAGTTTACTTGTATACGGAACAACCACAAGAAATTTGATTCTGTAAAGAATCCTCTTTAGCTGTGGCCTGGCAGTATATAAATGGTGCTTTATTTAACAGAATACCTGTGGAGGAAATAAAGCACACTTGATGTAAAAATAATTGTTTTATTTTTATTGACATGACTGATTGCTATTCTGTGCACTTAATTAAACTGATTGTGATGACTTTTCATTTGTTTACATACGTTGCTTCAGTCTTCTCAGGTGAAAGTAATGAGAAAACCATGAATGGGAGAGTTATTCTATTTCATAACAAGTGTTAGTGGCAGTTTACAACAGTAACTTATCCCCACAGACTTCTCAGTCCTCTACATGTCAAAGTGCATAAGCATCACAGAGGCAGGGAGATGTGGAACATCCGTGATACAACCAACACACCCTCACTTCAACATGCTTTTGAACGCAACATGCCACTGTTTGACTAGAGATATGCACCTTAAAACCTCTAAAATAAAGAATAGTAACAACATGCCATTTATTTTTTGTCTTGAACTAAAACTAACAGCCAAAAGCTTGCTTGCTCTAGGACAAACCTTAGCTTGGAGAACAACTATCTGCAGTCAGGGACCTGATCTATTTTCAGACGAACACCTATGAAGATGAGGTTAATACCTAATTTCAGGTTACCTGCTACTTAATGCAGCATCTCATTATAGTGTAGAGTCCAACAATGCTTTAAATTCTCAATAGGTCCATGGATTTCATCCAATATAAAATAAAGAGGCTTTTTTTTTTTAGAGGATAGGGAAGAAATAATACTTTCTCTGTTATCAAAAAGTAATGCCCTTATAAAACCTAACTAATTCAACCACTTAGGGTGGTCAGCTGTAGTAAACCTTTTATTTCTTCAAAATGCTGCTTCTGCCAACAGAATTTCATGTTCTCTTCTTTACAGACAGGAACTCCTTTACAGTCCAACTGTAATTCCGTCTGCCCTAGAGTAGGCACAAAATTCAGTACAACTGTTGCATAGTGTTCTAGAAGAAAAATAGGGACCTTATTACTGCATAATGAAGAAGAAAATTTACCCACACAATACCACTTGCTTTTCACAGTGGAAGAAAAACCCAGCTTTAGTGTTTTGGGACTTCTATACACAAAAGGTGCTAAATAACATACCTTCTGGCCAGTTCCGACATCTCCATTTCATAACAATCTTTTTATTTGTTAACTGAAAGCAAAGAAATTCCACTGAAAATATCTCTTTGAATTTCCAATACAACACAAAAACATACCCTTTTATTAAAACTCCTAAGTACTAGAATCAATCAACAGCATAGATACTCCCACCTTCCGGTTCAGATGCAAGCACCATTGATTCCTTATTGCCAGACTATCGCTAGCAATACCATCAAGGACAGCAGCACAGTAAAATGCTGGTGTCTAGAACTTAAGCTGATGCTAAGGAAAGGTAACATAGACCGACTGAGTGCTAAAAACAAGATGGAGTAACCAAAGGAAGAGTCCCAGCTTACTGCTTTAGCCCTTAGGTGACTTGCCAACTCCATATATTCACCAGTGATGTTCCCATCAAACATCTGGAATTTCCCTCCCTTTTCCAGTTCTAAGACAGCAAGAGATTTAGAAAATTTTTGCACCAACTAACCAAATAAAAAACAAGACATGTTATTCTAGCATATTATACTACTTTTTAACCCCTATATACGATTCCTATGACTTAAGGTGTTTCTTAAAATCCTAAACACAGCTTCTACTAACAGAAAATAAAACATAAAAGCTTTCTCTTCCCAGAGGGAGAAAACAATATATCCCCACATATCCTCTAAATGCTGACACAGTCCCAAAAAATGCCCATCTTTTCCCCCTCGTATTCAGAAGCTATCCTCACAAATGTTCCCATCAATACCATCCTAGACACCTTCAATCAAAAACTGGCTGGCTGTGGCATATTTTCCCCCAATGTCAGCATTTAGGATACCAGTGTAAGGAATTACTTACATCTTTCACAGTGAAGATACTATATAGCTGCTCCACAGTTGTGTCAAACAGTTCATCATGTGCAGAGCCACAGTGGGAATCCTTACACCCAGTGCTAGTGGAGATGAGGCCTGAACCTTGAGAAGGAGTTCCAGAGGATAATTAGCATACCAAGCGATAAAGCTGCTTGGATTTAAAGTCAGTCTTCTCAATAAAACCCCCAAATGTTCCAAATTCCATACTACCCATTTGAGACCCACAGAAAGCAACATGAAAAGCCTTTTTAGTAACAGCAATCCTAGTCTTGAGAAATGGCTCTTTCCTATGAGCTCTTCAGCTCTGTTGCATTCCCAGGCTATGACTGAACATCCCTAATGCTAACTGGATGTGTAAATGGCTCCAAGAATGTAAAGATGCGCAGATGAGAGACAACTGCACTTAGGGGTAAAGGGTGTCAATTACAAACACCTGTTTGCCAAATCCAAGCACAAGATCTAAAATCTTCCAATACATACGTCAGGAAAGAAGGTTCTTCCATTGTGGTACGTGACCTCAAAGTCATCTGCTTTGGTAATCTGTTGCCTACCAAAGAACACTGCCTTTAGGACAGTCTCAAATATTTATCCCACAAAAAGACCTGTTTATACATTGTCTTCCAATAAAAATCAAAGTCTCATTTTTTCATTTCCACAACAAAATGGTAGCTCTTAAAAGACTCACAGGGGACCCAAAGGGAGATTAACACAGTGAGATTAATAGCTCACTATCCTTTACCATTCTGCATCATCAAAAGGCTATACTGAACTTTGACTCATACTCATTAAGTACTTGCCCACCAAAGGTCATACCTGAGTAGTCTCAGTTTCCTTTTAACAATCAATTCTTGGGGTGCCACAGCTTTTGTTGGTAAAATCATTCCCATTATAAATTCTATAATGAAATTTTGGAGATGGTTTTAATAAAGAACTTTTCCCTTTTAAGTACAAAAAGATAGAAAACCCAAAACAGCATATAAGAAAAAAATATCAACAGACTTTTATAAAAAGGATGCGAATAGCATTTTGAAAATGTCAAGACCATTCAATGTTTTTAACATATAAAACGGATGATCAACATGAGTCCCACAAATATCTTTTATTATTTTCTTTGTTCAAATGCCTCTTACCACATTCTTGATAAAACAGCAAAATTTGCAAAAGTTCTTTTCCAAGTAACTATGTTTCGTATAGTAGTTACTTGTAGCTTTGTGGCTCTCCCCTGTCAAAACACTTTCTCATGGCTTCACCACCATCTCACCAAGCTTGTCCTCACAGTATTCAAACCTGTGAGCCAACCAGGTGCAGGTCTTATGGGAAGAATGACAACCCCAGCCCATCTATGTCCATGATTAGGTACTCAGGTAGCAGGGTCCAAGCATGAGGTGCAGAGATACAGGCCCTGCTGGCTATGTGCCTGGCTGATAACTTCCCTAATTTAGGGAAGAAGACAATAACCTCATATCCATACAATATAGAGATTATCTAGGTAGTCTCAACTATACCTAT
The DNA here is from genome assembly GCA_963574355.1 of Loris lydekkerianus. Lineage (NCBI taxonomy): Eukaryota > Metazoa > Chordata > Mammalia > Primates > Lorisidae > Loris > Loris lydekkerianus. Next base: position 5,228 of record CAUYPK010106773.1, read on the forward strand.
AATAACTGCAGTCACTTTCATTCATTCATTCATTCAGCAAGATTCATTAAGCACCTACTATGTGCCAGGCATTGTGCTAGATGCCAGAGATACAGCAGTGAACAAAACAGACACCTTCCATGCCCTCATGGAGTTTATAGTCTAGCAGGGAAAGAGACATTAAACAAGTAATTACACAAATAACTAATTAAATAATTTTCATTAGAAAACTTTTTTTTTTTTTTTTCAACTGAAAAAACTATTAACACTTCTGTAGGCAAAATGGTTCACACTGTGTACAATACTGATAATAATTAATTGTGGTCTGACCCATGACTAGTCCTAAACTTCCAAACTACAAATTATTCTGAAGTATAAGGAGTTGTACTTCTGGATCTTTAGACATGAGCCTAATCTGGGAGTCTGGACCACAGTGTCGAATACAACTTGGCTAAATAGAAAAGGAACCCTCTGGTTCACAAGGGATGCCTTCTTTACCCATCTTAAGTGCCTTCAGGTAATCTCCAAAGGCCTCCCTGACCTTGGCGGTGCCTGCAGTTTTCATAAGATCCTTCAGAATATCTCCAGCTCCTTTCTTTTTACTCACATTCACCTACAAATCAGAAAAATACAGACCAAAGAAAAATCTAGTTTGATCTATTCTGACGACATTAGGCCATATGGATGAGAGAACTGATGGGAGGAAACATAGATGTAGAGAGCTTAACAGGTTTCTTCACACAGAGAGAATGTAATGCAGGGTTCCTGGAGGGGTTAGTCACCGTATCTTGAATGGACTTCACAGAATGTGAACCCTTCATAATTTGTATACGAAATTGTATGTTTATGTGTATGAATTATATTACTGATGGTGGTCCATGACTTCTTCCATCAGGGTCTAGAAACGTGCTGTCCAGCACAGCAGGCACTAGCCACATGTGGCTACACAAACAAGCACTTGAAATGTGACTGTTCTGAACTGAGATGTGCTATAGTGTAAAATTAATAGACATTAGACTCCAAAAACTTAGTACAAAAAAATGTAAAATACATCATTAATTTTTATATTACATGCTTTTATATGTAGGGTTAAATAAAATATATTAAAATTAATTTCTCTTGTTTCTTTTAACTTTTTTCCCTAAGCAAGATAGGGGTCTCACCAGGTTGCCAAGGCTGGACCCAAACTCCTAGGCCCAAGCAATCCTCCCACCTCAGCCTCCCCAATAGCTGCAACTATAGGCAAGCACCACCACATGATTTTAACTTTAATATAGCTACTAGAAAAATTAAAGTTGCACATATGGTTCTGTTATCAATGTATGTTCATGGAACAGCACTGGTCTAGAACTCCAAAGCCACTGTAATTAGGGAAATGAAGTTCCCAAACAACTTGCCTTGGGCTATGTTTTCGGCAGGGAGAACTGGAACAGGAGCAAATAAGTAAACGGGGGAGAGAAAGAAGATGAAAGGAGGAGGAGAGTAGAAAAGAAAAAGATGGGCAAGGGAAGCATCAGGGGAGCCTGAGGATGCTTCTGTGCTAGTCTCAGAAGGAAAAGACGTTATTGATTTGAAATCATTTAGTGTCCAGATGATTCAGTTGAGCTGGACCTAATCCCAGGCCCCAGTTCAAATCCAAGGAGTCTGTTTTATAATGCTACTGAGGGATCAAATCTAAAAGCTAGTTGCACATGCTACTGAAAGAGCCTCAGCTGATGGATCTGAATATAGCAAAGCGGAACCCCAGTCTCTGAGAATAGCAACCACACATCTGAAGATATGTCTAAGACGTCCCCACCTTCATGGCATTTATAACCTTCAATAAAAGGTTTAACGTGCTCAATAGATTTAGTTCTATCTCTGAAGCCTTCACATTAAATACACTCACAAACCCCCAAAGACCTTTTGTCAGACTCTCTGGGTTTGGAAAATATAGCTTGCCCTCAGAACCAAGCTTTCAGCTTAGAGGGTGCTAACTGCAAGCCAAGCATGGGAGTTACACAAGGCTCTATCTCCCAAGAGGACTAAGAAAGGCACTCAAAGTAACATGTACTAACTTGGTAGTTAGAACCCTTGAGACATAACCAAGGGAGGTTCACAGCTAAAGGCTGAGCATTTTTACTATTAAAGGGAAACAGCAAAGGTTTAGGGAAAGAAAAACAAAATCATATTCATCGAGCCATGCAAGCTGCAAAGCACTTTACAGAACACACATTGTCAACTTTAGCCTGGTAACATCCCTGAAAGACAAGGTGGCTTTTGGGGGTTACGGGCCTTACTCTTTGTCCTCCACTATGCCAGCTCCACATACCACGCTGCCCCCAGAGTAAAGCAATCCTCCAAAACAAGCCCCCTACAGTTCACCAGAACTACCACACAGGAATGATGCCATCTGGTTAACGTTTCTTCAAATGCATGATGTATGCAGAAGCTCAACTGGCAGAAAAGAAAAAGAAAAAAACAACTCCTTTAAATACCTCAATGTCATCTACTTCATTTTCTTCAGAAAGATTGGGTATTTCAATCAATCCCTTATGCTTCACACCAGATTCTTTAATGATACCTAAAACAAACAAAATTGAGTTCTTCAATTTAAAAGTAATGATGGGTTTTATGTGAAACTACCTGAAAAACTACCTTCCTTCACCAGGTGCCTCTGCTGGACTCTGTTCACTGTCCCCATCAAAGGTGGGTGGCCCAGCAGTCCTGAAGGAGGTGTGGGGTCTATAACCCATTTCTCTGCCTGTCCCACAGTTTTCTCCATCCAGCCAAAGCCAGACAAAGGTCTAGCTTGCCAGGGAGAAGTCACAGAGGGCTAGGAGAACAGAAAGGGACAATGAGTTGAGACCATGGAGAGACTACGGAGAGGGAGGCTGTAGCCTGCAGAAGTTATTTGTTGTCTCTACGCAGCTCCATTTCTTTCAGGACTAGAGCTGCCACCTCCAACTCTGGAACTTGATGCTAGATGAGCCCTGCCTGGTAGCCTACCGGGCAGCAGCTGGGTGTTATCTCACGAAGGATCTGGTTGTTGCTTTGGACCAAAGAAGACAGAACAGACACAGGCCATGAGGTTCCCTGGTTATCTTGTGAGAGGGGTGGGGAGCCAGACTCCAGCTTTGATCCAGCCAGTAGCCCCCCTGGGGGTAGCACTGAACACCTCCCTCGGCTCTGGCTGGGTTCATGCTAACAAGGCAGCCACTAGGGGAGAGGCATGAGGCCAGCTTACTGAACCATTCTCTAACACAAACGCTCAAGGAAGGAGCTGACTCCTAGGCTGAGATCCAAACCTTAACAGCACAACTCTCCAGAACCAGATCTCTCCTTTCTTTTCTTTCTTTTTCTTTTTTTTTTTTTTGGTAGAGACAGAGTCTCACTGTACCGCCCTCGGTGGAGTGCCCTGACTCCTGGGCTGAGAGCCAAACCTTAACAGCACAACTCTCCAGAACCAGATCTCTCCTTTCTTTTCTTTCTTTCTTTCTTTTTTTTTTTTTTTTTGGTAGAGACAGAGTCTCACTGTACTGCCCTCGGTGGAGTGCCCTGACGTCACAGGACTCACAGCAACCTCCAGCTCTTGGGCTTCTGCGATTCTCCTGCCTAAGCCTCCCGAGCAGCTGGGACTACAGGCGCCTGCCACAACGCCCGGCTATTTTTTGGTTGCAGTTCGGGCAGGGCTGGGCCTGAACCCGGCACCCTCGGTATATGGGGCCGGCGCCCTACTCACTGAGCCACAGGCGCCACCCCAGATCTCTCCTTTCTTACTCTTCCTTTCTCTATGTCTCCATATCCTTAGAAATTCAAAACATATATACTGAGCAAATACTGTCTGCCCAGCCAGGAACTAGGCACCACAGGAGAATTTAGCCACAAGACCCAAAAAGCGGAAGCAACCACAATGCCCATGAACAGATAAATGGAAAAGAAAGATGTAGTATAGCCATACAGTGAAATACATTAATATCAGCAATAAAAAGAAATGAAGTATCAAAACATACTGTATGATTCCATCTATATGAAACATCCAGAGGCAAATTCACAGAGTTAGAAAGTAGATTAATGGTTATCAGGGGCCTACAGAAAAGGAAAATGTAGAGGGACTGCTAATGAGTACAGGATTTCTTTCTGGACTGATGGTTATACAACTTTGCAAAAATACTGAAAAACACTGAATTATACAATTCAAAACGGGCAAATTGTGGGATATGTGAATTATATCTCAATAGAGCTGTTACTTTTTTTAATCCCTACCCTGATAAATGGAGGGAACAGGACAGTAAGTGAAACACTTAAACAAGCACACAGTATATAGCCAGTATCAGTGATCTGGGGGGGAAAAAACAGGAAAAAGGGACATTACAGGGGAGTCCACAACATTTCCAGGATGGAGAGGGACAAGAGACCTGGAACAGGCAGGCAGCCATCTAAGGAAAGAGTGCTCTAGGCAGCAACTCCAACAGACTCCAGTCCAGACAAGTGACTACCAGAACAGGGCCCAGCTGACAGCAATGAGCTGGGAAGGAGTGCCACCCTTTCTTAGATCAAAAACACCAAGTGTGGTCAGAGCATCAGGAGCCACTAACACCAATTCAGAGGCCAGTCAGCTCTAGGCCCACAGCAGCAGTTGTGAAAATACTAGCTGAATAGCTGCATAATGAACTGACTCTACCCCAAGGCTGCCTCCAGCCCCACTGGTACCCCAGCCCCTTGTTACCTTTCCAGCCCAGTCTGATGTTCCACTCATAGAAGAAAATCAGCTTTCCTTTGCAGCTGCTGCAGGAAGCCTCACCTTCCACCTGCTTCAGCTCACTGATCTCACAGCGGCCTGCTTCATTCTCCACAGCAATGCTCACCAGGAGTTCCTGGAGCTTCCCTTTGGACCAGGTTGTGGCATCTCGCTCTGTCCTGCCAGGACAAAAGGGCAGAATCATGAATGGAAGCCCCAGGTGATATCCAACTGCCAGCCTGGATGCCAGGGTGAGGTCTGGGCCAGGCCCAGTCAGGATCAATCTCAAGAGCCCTGTCACCAACTTACAAACATGCCTCTTAAACCTGCTTTCTACCAAATATCTTTTAATCTTTCTTCTCCGTTCCTTAAAACAATATTCTCCACCATGTGAAGTAGTCTAGTCCTTTGCCTCAAATATACTGGCTTAGTCTCAGGAGAAGGGTCTATCAATCTCACCCATCAGAAATGGATAGGAGGGGCATCTCACAAGGGTAAGGGTGAAACTCAGCAAATGTGAAATGTAAATGTCATGCCACAGTGACTGGGAAAATGCCAGGAAGGCTATGTTGAATATTGGGATGAAAATGTGTCAAATGGTTTATGAACCTAGTGTATGATGCCCCATGATCATATCAATGTACACAGCTATGATTTAATTAAAAAAAAAAAAAAAAGGCTCTCTTCGTTATCTACACTTACTGAGCACCTATGAGTTACCAGGCATTGTGCTGGGCTTACAGGAAGTCAGCACCGGTTTTAATGGGCAGTGTAATAAATATTTTAGGCTTTTCAGACCATATAGTTTCTGGCAACTACTAAACTCTACCATTGTAGGTGACGACAATGCATAAATGAGCGGCTATGGGGACGTTCCCATAAAGCTTCACACCTGGACACTGAGTTCACTGAGACTTGATTCCCAGATAATTTTCATGTGTCACAAGATCTTATGGGTTTTTTTTTTTTGGGGGGGGGGTTGTTTGTTTTGAGACAAAGTCTCAAACTGTCCCCCAGGGTAGAGTACCACTGCATCACAGCTCACAACAACCTCAAACTCTTGCTCTCAAGCGATCCTCTTGCCTCAGCCTCCAGAGTAGCTGGGACTACAGGTACCTGCCACAACGCCTGGATAGTTTTTAGAGATGGGGGTCTCACTCTTACTCAAGCTGGTCTCCAACTCCTGAGTTATATACAGTGATCCATCTGCCTCAGCCTCCCAGAGTGCTGGGTTATAGGCGTGGGCCACTGTGCCCAGCCGATTTTACTTCTTTTAACAACTTAAAATGTAAAGCGCGTTCTTAGCTAGAGGTCCACACAGAAACAGGCAGCAGGCTGGGTAGGTCCCGGGGGCTGTGGTTTGGGGACCCTGGGTGTAGAGGTGGGGGGGCTGCGATGGAGGGAACACAGACAGTAAGGATGTAAAAGAACGCATCCTCAAGATGACATCAGGTTACAGTAAATGATAGGAAGGAAATAAAACAGAAAGGCATGCTGAAGAATGACTGAGGAGGCCGGCTGCTGGAGATAAAGCTGTCAGGAGGGTCTCTCTGGGACCCGAGTGACAAACAGAGCCAGCCCACTGTTCACCTGGGCATTTCTGAGCAGACTGCGAATTCTATTAAGTCCCCTGCACTTACACCTAATTATGATTCCTCTGTTTATGCTGCAAAATACCAGTAAAACAGAGCAACTGATTCACTCAACCCTGTTATCAAAATTGTAGAAGGTAAGCATGTACTAGTAATAATCCGACCTATTAATATTTACAGATTTCTAGGTGCTGTTTGGAACGTCTAATCCCCAGCCGCTAGGAAATACGTGTTTTAAACAGGCAGCACCGCTTTTCAAAGCAGTTTAAAAATTTTTTTTTAATTGGAAATAGTGCCATGACCTGAAGTCATTTTTATTCTCGTTTCAATACTCATGGAGTCTAAATAACAGTGCGCTCTCAAATTACAACCTTGAATTGACTGAGCCTCTTTTATTTACACCTTATTGAACTATGGTAACTTTATTTTTCACAGTTACTAAGGTATTCAAAAAAAATAAATAAATAAAGGAAAGCAAAAGCAAAATTATCTCATGAAATATTTCTTGGGGAGAACAGGGAATCACAAAGGAATCCCAGGCTTAACTTGTCATTTAGGGGACGGGTCACACGTGAACAGTATCCCTGCTCTCCTCAGAATTTCCTGGCTGACTTCCAAACCCAAGCCCCAAAGATTTGATGGCACTTTTTTTTTTCTCTCTCTCAAACAGGTTTAAAGTGGGCTTTCTAACAGTTCTGAAAACAGGAAGCTGGTCCCTGGGGTTGATTTAGGAGGAAAAGCTAAACTTAAGATTTCTTTTTTATTTATTTTATTTATTTATTTATTTTTGAGATAAGAGTCTCCCTCTGTTGCCCAGGCTAGAGAACTCTGTCCTCAGCCTAGTTCACTGTAACCTCGAACTCCTGAGTTCAAGTGATCCTCCTGCCTCAGCCTCCCAAGTAGCTGGGATTACAGGAACTCACTACGATGCCAATTTTTTAGTAGAGACAAGGTCTCCCTCTTGCTCGGGCTGGTCTTGAACTACTGAGCTCAGACAATCTACCTGCCTTGGCCTCCCAGAGTCCTAGGATTACAGGATGAGCCACCGTGCCTCACCTTACTGAACCTGAGATTTCTAACTTGGCATAGTCTCTACCAGTGTTAGGGCTTAAAAGGTTATTGTGTTGGTTGGTGGTTTTAAGTTAGCAGCTAGTGATAGTTCTGTTAAAGGGCTTTGCTGCCTCTCACATAGAAATCACTATTTCTACTTCTGTGCCTTTCCCCAAATCAACCTTACACGTGTGAGCACTTACACACACATGCACACACAAGCTGAACAGCCTCCGATTCTCTTAACAATCCATATCCAAAAACTTTCCCTTTTTTCACAAATGTTAGTGGAAACTACAAGAATTCTAAGGAAGACCCAGCTCCTGAGCATGGCCACTCACTGGCAGAGTGATCTTAGACAGGTCTCTCTATTTCCTTGTCTGCAAAAGCCCAGGGCCCTTCGCCTCTCACAGCTCTTGCTAAAATCAAACAAAATGACCCATGTAAAAACACTGAGAGAGGCCCACGATTATAAAATGCTTATGGATATGACCGGTATCATCTGCTACTGTGATATCACCAACAGCTGGATCTATCGTCCGACTGAGACCATGCTGCTTTGTGTTTGCAGACATGCTGCTTGTAACCAAGGTCAAATTGGACTATAAATTCCCCGACAATACAGACTTGGGTTCATCACGCCTTCCATGTGCTTCTTTCGGAACTGTTGTGCTCATAGTATGGCCCAAAATGTGTTCCTTAACTGGGAGACTGATAGTCACCAGAGACCTTTCCTAGTGGCAGGCGCTGTATTCTCTACACGTGATGTTTGCCATCACAGAAAGAGGTGGCCCTCCCCAGACTCACTCAGTGAGATAGGGGTCCCCAGAATGTATGCCTCAGAATGCATGTCCCAGAGATGTTTTGCAAAATAAGACTGTTGTGACCAAACAAGTGAGGGGTGTACTTTATCGTATGCCTCTTAGACAGTCATCAAGTTTCACAGTCTGTTAAAGGTCACAGAATTTGTTCTGAAAGGCAGACATCTTTGTTCACGTTAGGGTGTCACAAACCTATTTGGAGAGGATGCTTTCTCTCCGTTAGCAAGTATTTGTATTCGTGCCAAACAGGTGTCCCTTCGCAGTCACTTTAGTAAATGTCCCAGAGAGTGTTCTGCAAACTACAGGTCATAAAATCAGTTTAGTGGTTCACCAGGCTGAAATCTGACCCACCCCCCATTTCTGTACGGCCTTCAAGGTGAGAATGATTTTAAAAAAAAGAAGAGGGAGAAGTTATAATTTGTGATACAAGAAAATGATATGAAATTCAAATGTCAAGGCCAGGTGTGGTGGCTCACACCTATAATCCTAGCACTCTGGGAAGCCGAGGCAGGTGGATTGCCTGAACTCAGGCCTTTGACACCAACCTGAGCTGCAGCGAGATTCCTTCTGTAAAAATAGCTGAGCGTGATAGTGGGGGCCTGGAGTCCCAGTTACTTGGGAGGCTGAGGCAAAAGGATCACTTGAGCCTAAGAGTTTGAGATTGCTGTGAACTATGATGCCACCACATTCTACCAAGGGTGACAAAGAGACTCTGTCAAAAAACGAAGGTAGGGAGGAAGGGAGGAAGTAAGTAAGGGAAATTTCAGTGTCCCTAAGTAAAGTTTATTATCTGGCCTTTTACAGAAAAAGTTTGCTGACCTTGGCCTAAATCATTACTTTTAAAAGAGAAATAGAAAAGAATAGAAAATGCCTAGATATATCAAATGCAGGAAGTTTAATCGTTTTATGGTACATTCCCTTCAACCAACATATACATCTCATGAGGGTGTGGGGACTTACTCTGGGCCATAATATATTTTATTTATTTATTTTTATTATAGATAAAAAAATATAAAGTGTACTCCTTATCAAGGTCAAGCAAAATTGTTTCAATGTTTCTAAAATCAAATTAGAACCTGCCCATGTCTTTTGCCTACAACTCAATGAAATCTACACAGGCGCCTGGATGATAAGCAAAAAGCAACAGATGGAGAATTGATTAATGAATCTGCAGACTCTGCTTGCCCTGTCCACATAAAGCATCTCATTCAAGGTTCTTTTCCAATGAGGAAGAGGCCAAATTCGTCAAAAAAATACTATCAGTGATCAACAGAATATGCATTCTCTATTATACAGAGTCTTTGAAGTCAAAGACTACACTGACCCAATGCAAAACATTACTGTTTTTGTAGTCACAAAGACGGCTCTATTTCTAAAATCACCCAGCCACCCATCCAACACACAGTCACCAGATCTGGAAATATTTGGAGTAAAGAGATGAGGGGAGGGGCTGAGTAAAACTATCTCGGTAATAATTCTAATAACTAAGTAATAATTATTATAATAACTAGAATAATATTAAAATAATATTTATTCAACACCTATTAGCAGGGATTGTACTGAGCACACTCATCTTGTTCAGTCCTCAGAACAGCCCTATTCTGTAAGGGGTAATTATCTTCAGCATTTTCTAGTTAAAGATATGAAAGCACAGAGGGGCTCAATACCGTGCCCAGCGTCACCCAGGCAGGAAGAATCAAGCTGGGCTTTGAACCCAGGCAGCAGAATGCCACACCTGCCCTGTGGACCATTTCATTGCATTTTCTCAGCACTCGTCTGCTGGGGGGAAAGAAAAAAAACTGAACCCACTGAGTGACAAAGCCCTAGGAAAGAGGTTTTATTATGGAAACCGTCCTATGGAGATAATGCTACCACCAGAGTAATAAACAACACCCAATAACACATGTACAACTTGATACTGCTACAAATGTAACAATACCAGTATTGAATTATCCCCAAATTTGAATTATAGAGGCATAACTCACATTATCCCCCTTGCCTGATACCCAGCCCCAAAGACATATTTTTTTTAATAAACATTTTGTGCTGCCTCGCCTCCGCACACCGCCAGGGGAGAGCTACAGCCCTCCTAACGTGATTCATCAGGAAAATCAAGGGGGGAAACAGTCGTGATCTGATATACTGAGTGCTCTTAAATTACATGGCAGCTACTTCCCGAGCCGCGCAGGGGAAGAGAGAAACGCAGTGACTGAGTACGTCTCAGCCTGTCACGTCCGTGAACCTGGGAGTGGGGTGGTTCACTGAATCATGTTCTGGTGGCTCCACACATCCATCGTGACACGAGATAGCCAAGCCAGTCTGCCTGAGATGAACGTCTGAGTCATTCGGAGGAGGCTGTAATTCTTTATAAAACATACACTAAGTAGTTTTGTTGACTCCTACATGACACTTCCAAGGTGGTTGGGAAACCAGACCATTTGTTACAGAGAATCGAGATCAATAGATCTAGATTCTGCGTGTGAAGGAAGATGAGCAACGTTTACAAGTTATTTAATTGAACAGGGGCTGAATAATTCCATCTCCAATTTCATGTTTAATATTCAAGTTTGAGAAGGATTTTTTTTTTAAAAAAATCACAGCAATATGGCAAAGCACCAGGAGCCCGTTTCTCTTCTTAGATACCATTTAAAGGAGAAAATGGTTTTGTCTCATTAAACAAACAAAAACACACTACGAAAATGGTCCATTGCTTTTCTCCCCTGCCCCCCTTTTATAGTGGCTGTCCCCAGTGTCCCTCTGACGGGAGTCTGAAAAATGAACACATCACTAGGACTTACCATGTGAGATTTAACTTTTGATAAACAATAAAGTGGGTTACTGCTGCACTATTTTTAATCCACCTTGTGAGTGGTTTTTTTTTTTTTTTGCTTTATACAGCATATCTGATTCCCTCTAAAGCACCAACTAAAAAATCTATCCAGCTGTCATTTGTTGCCCGGTAACATCTATCATCACACAGGCTGGCAGGTCTAGTCTATGAGGCGGGAGGAGAGCAGACAGGAGGCAGAGTCAAGGACTGTCACATGGGATGGGGAAAAAACTTGTCACAATTATTTATGACTCTTGCTGGAGCACATAATAGGACACATAAGCCTCTGTTTTGGCTCCAAGCACCCTCACAAGGCTGTTCCCTTGTCGAAGTTGGGCGCGGGCAGCTCTCCTTTACACATATAATTTCCTGAACAATGCCGGGCACTTGTGAAGTGACAGTGACAAATATGAGAGTGGGTGGCTGCAGCACTGTGGGCTAGGAGCATGGGTGACGGCAATCAGGAGGACTAGCAGGTGGAGCCCGGGTTCCTCCATTGTCTAGTCCCTTTCTTTTTTCCTCCTGGTTGCTTTGAACTGCTGGGGACACATGTTCAGAGAACAGGCAAATGGTGCCTTCCAGCCCAAGTCAGTGTTCTAAGCTATACATCCTGCCCAGGAGGACAGGGCTTCTGTATTCATGTGTTCCTTCCCCGATTGGTCCCCACAATGCCAAGATTTCATCTGTAAACATCCTCCGTTTCACGCCTGCTCAACAGGGATGCTTCTGTGCAGTTGGTTCAATTAATTTTCTGCCTCTGGATGCGTTTGCAAACACAAGTGCTAGATTAGACGGCAATTCTGTCCAGTTCTGTAATCTCAGTCCTGCCACAAGGCCCTTTGGCTGGAGCAGCTTCATAAGTCTAACCCTTGGCTCTTTGGAGCAACTTAAAGGAAAGTCCATCAACATTCTCACTCCCTGACAGATCACAGCAAAAAGAAGAGCTGAGCCGGCAATGTTTAAGATAATTAAATGTAAAATGGAGGTCTGGCCCAAAAGGGATTCTCACGCACTGTGTGACTTCAGTGTGGCCCGACATTAACCTAGGTGCCCGCGCCGAGTCCTCAGGCTCTGTGGCATCACCTGCCCAGACTGGGCTGAAGGGAAATGTCAAAGGTCTTAATTAGAGATAATAGGGGTAGAATGCCCTGTACATACTCTGGAAACCAAATCAGAAATTAATATGAGGAAGAAGAAAATCTATGGGAAGAGGCACCCAGAAACATCAGTATTATTTCACTTATTGGTTTAAAAAGTCGGCCACCTTAGGTTAAAAATATCACAGGAGGCTGTGATTAGAAAAGAAAAAAAATGCTCTTATTTTGCTGGGTTACTCTCAACCTATCACTCACAGGGCACAAGAACCAAAATTTCACGATGCAATTACTGCCAACTAGCACCATATTGTTGGAGGAAGTCTGCATGCCACTGAAGGGTGTCTGGATGAATTAAAGAAGCTGACCATCCAGGATTCACAACCAGCCCAGGAATCGTTTCTCTTGGATCCTTGCTTCCTCCCTGTCTCCATCTTCTGGGCAATTCCAAAGTAGAATCCCATGGACAGCGGGGTGCCTGCCTCTGTCTTAACTAGAAGGGATCTTTTTTTACATGTTGAATGTGAATACCTTGAGGCTGTGTGTGGATTTCCCAGATCGCTAAAGACCTCAGCACCATTCCCTCCCTTATGCTCTGCCCTTCCCAGGTTCATGTCACCCACCTGGCCTCTGAAGACAATTCAGTTTGCAATACCTCTTTCCTCTCCTTTTTCATTTCCTATGGCCCTTTCACGTGTAGTACGAGGAGGTATCTTCACCACAGCGCATGCACACACACGTGCACACATATATACACGCCCACATATGCTTCACATTTCCAAATAGGAGAGGGACCACCTTGCCCCTACCCCAGCAAAGCACTACAGTCTCAGCACCCCTCCAACTGTTGCCTCCCTCACTTCCCTTTGCAAGAAAAGTTACTCTTGGGTCTGGGAAGCTAACAGCAGACCTGATACCTGGGGCCTTACTGCCACTTCCAGTGCAATGAGCATAGTTAAGATTCAAACTTCACTCAAAAGCATCCAACTTCCATCCCTATCATTTTTAGAAACTCATTTCTTCAATGGATATTTATCGAGCACCTACAGGCCAGGAATGGTGACATAGTGTTGAAAAGGTACAAATTAATTTCTGCTTTCGTGGGGTTTTCTCTGTGATGCACTTTAAACACACAGCTGTGAAATGTGCACAGCAAAGCACATTTGCTTTGAGAGCAGTTAACGCAGGGCCTGAGCCAGTCTAGGGCTGCAGTCTCCAACCCCCTGGCCTTAGAGTGTTAGGAACCAGGCCACAAAACAGGAGGTGAGCAGCCAGTGCGTGAGAGAAGCTCCACCTGTATTTACAGCAGCTCCGCATCCCTGCCTGAGCCCCCTCCTGTCACATCAGCCATGGCATTAGATTCTCATAGGAGCATGAACCCTCCTGTCAACACACGTGTGAGTGATCTAGCTTGTATGGAGGCTCCCCCAGTCCACAGAATAACTGTCTTCCATGAAACTGGTCCCTGGTGCCAAAAAGATTGGGGCCCACTGGTCTAAGGGATCAGACAAGTGACAGCTAAAATCAGTCCTTAAGGACAAGTAGGAGTTATTCAGGTGGGTGGATTGAGTTCCTAGCTTTCCTTCTGCGAGGATTAGACAAGCTCGTATAGATGAAAAAGCACCACGAAAACTTCAACAGGGGTAATACTGCCAATCCTCAGTGTCACTAGAGGTACAGAGCAGGACTTGTGCAGGCAGACAGGGCTGGTTTCAAATCCCGACTCTGTCACTCACTCCCAGTGGGGGTTACACTGTTGCTTAACTTCTTTCAGCCTCAGTTTCCATGCCATTAAAATCAAGTTGATAATACCTGATTAACAGTATTATGCATATAAAACCCCTTACACTATTGTCCTTGTGATCTATGTAGACGTGCGCAGTGAATGTAACTTTTTTCTTTTCTTTTATATATATATACATGTATATAAAATATATGTATATATTTCTTTTATATATATACATATATATAATATATATATTTCTTTTATATATATACATATATATAAAATATATATATATTTCTTTTATATATATATAATATTGTATATATATATATAAGAAATTTTAAATTTCTTTTATTGTATATATATATATATATAATATTGTATATATAATTATTGTTTGGGATTCATTGAGGGTACAAAGTATATATATATTATATATATAATATAAAAGAAATATATATATATTATTGTTTGGGATTCATTGAGGGTACAAAGAATTAGATTACACTGATTGTATTTGTTACATAAAGTCCCTCTCATAATTTTGTCCTGCCCTCCAAGAGGTGTGCCATATACCATGACCCCATACACCTCCCTCGTCCTCGTACCCCACCCCTTGTATTAGCTCATCTACTGCCTTCATATTAGAATTGAGCACATTGGATTCACGCCTCTTCATTCTTGTGATGCTTTACTAAGAAGAATGTTTTCCATTTCCATCCAGGTTAATACAAACGATGTAAAGTCTCTATCTTTTTTAGTGGCTGAATAGTATTCCATGGTATACATATACCACAGCTTGTTAATACATTCCTGGGTTGGTGGGGATTTAGGTTGTTTCCACATTTTGGCAATTGTAAATTGAGCTGCGATCAACAGTTCTTCTGGGTAGACACCTGTAATGGGACTGTAGGATCAAATGGAAGGTCTAATTTAAGTCCTTTGAGGTTTCTCCATACTACCTTCTAAAAAGGCTTTTTAGTTTGCAGTCCCACCAGCAGTGTAAAAGTGTTCCCTTCTCTCCACATCCACACCAGCATCTACAGCTTTGAGACTCTGTGATGTGGGCCATTCTCACTGGGGTTAGGTGATATCTCAGGGTGGTTTTGATTTGCATTTCTCTGATAGTGAATGTAACTTTGCTTTTCAGTGTTATGTCTGGCATCCAAAAACTTGAAAATCAGGGATTAAAAAATACAATTAAGAATCATGAAGCAGGACCATCCCAGACTTTGAACACAAAGTAGACAGTGATGCCTTGCATGTAAGCAGCGTTGTGGCCCAGTAAACACTTCCAAATTCATGGTCTCATTTGGTCCTGCATGACATGGTTAAGCAAGGACAGGTGCTTCCATCATCAGCTAATATTTAAGGAACCATGAATCAAAAAGGAGGGGCATATTCAGGATTTTCCAAATGTTGGAGAAAAACCTGGAATTCAGGTATTCTGGGTTGTGAGGCATTGCTTTGTTCAACTTCAACATACTGAACTCTGTAAGGTACTGATGACTCTGGGGTTTGCAAATGCTCGTTAGGCAGAAGTTGGATCACTGTATCTAGAGCAGTGGTTCTCAACCTTCCTAATGCAGCGACCCTTTAATACAGTTCCTCACGTTGTGGTGACCCCCAACGATAAAATTATTTCCATTGCTACTTCATAACTGTAATTTTGCTACTGTTATGAATCATAATGTAAATATCTGATATGCAGGATGTATTTAGGTGACCCCTGTGAAAGGGTCATTCAACCCCCAAAGGGATCGCGACTCACAGGTTGAGAACTGCTGATCTAGGGCCAGTGTCAGATGGCTGACAAACTTGGGTCAAACCATGGCCCAAGAACCAAATTCAGTGCTTTGTTTATTTTAAATAAAGTTTTATTGGCACACAGTCACATTCATGGTATCCATTATCTACAGCTGCTTTTGTGCTACAAAGGCAGAGGTGAGTGGTCATGACAGAGACCTGATGGGGCACAAAGCTGAAACTGCTTATTATCTAGCTCTTTACAGAACGTGTCTGCCAGTGTCAATCTATACTATTTGTAATAAGATAATGCCAGGACACATGTCGCCAAACTCAGGGTGAAATGAGGCACTCAATATGAATCACCAATGCAACAGTTTATCAGAACTGGCGGGGCAGGTGGCTCACACCTGTAATCCAGCACTCTGGGAGGCCGAGGAGGGAGGATCACTGGACCTCAGGAGTTTGAGACCAGCCTGAGCAAGAGTGAGACCCCCATCTTTACTAAAAGTAGAAAAACTAGCTAGGCATTGTGGTGGGCACCTGTAGCCCCAGCTACTTGGGAGGCCAAGGCAGGAGGATCACTTGAGGCCAGGAATTTATGGTTGCTCTGAACTATGACACCGTGGCACCCCACCCAGGGTGACAGAGTGATACTATGTCTTAAAAAAAAAAAAAAAAAAAAAAGACAAAGAAGAACAGGTTAGTAACATAGCAAGGTTTTCTGATAGCTTGAAGTACCTATTTAAAAAGAATATTAAGAAATTATTTTTAATTTATAGCTATATTGTTGTAAAATCTTACTCTACACATATATAAGAATACATATTGAATAATTTGCCATGAAAATATACATTTTCTGGGATTTTCTTTAAAATTTACTAGAAAAAAAGAAATGAGGAGAGGTGGATCAGTAAGATAAAGATGAGATAAAAGCAGCAAAATGCCATCAACTGTTAAAGCTGGATGATGAGAAACAAGGATGATGACTATGCTTTTATGCATTACTGTATTGCGTAATTTCTATTTAAAAGTTAAATTTAAATAGTATATTTTTTAAAAGACATTTTTATTAACTCTTTTTTTTAAATCTCATCTGAATATGACAATGCTTTTATTTGTATTACTACAGGAAAATATTTGTAATCTGAGATAGGGCCCAAAGAACCAAACGTGCAATTTGTTTTTTTGGTGTTTTTGAGGAAGGAAAGACCCAAGGCCTCTCGCAAGCAGAGCCCGTCCTTCTCCTCTGCTCAGGGATGTTTGCTCCTCCCACCACCAGCCTGCTGCTCTCTATTCTCACATTGGTTCATTCTTAGCATGATAGTAAATATTTGAAGAGTTACTTCAAGAGCTGAAATTCATCATGGTTTAATGTCTTATAACTACAAAATAATGTTTAACTAATCTTTCTCATCAACAAAGACAAAAAGTACTTTGGTATATATGTTTAAGGTCTAAACCTGGCAAAGTCAGGTAGTTCAGGTCGTAAGACTCTCAAGTGGAATTAAATCAAAGATGGAATTGCAGGTTTCTCTATATTAAGTATCATAGTCTGTATTTTCATATTATTGTATTATAAAACTATTACTATTTCAAATGTATTACTTAATGGAAGGAATGTAGTCTTATTTCATGATTGAGATTTTCCTCTTCTTTGTTAGCATGGAACATCCTACAACTAAAAATATTAGTGTCAGGAAACAGAATAAGGTGAATCTTTCAATCACCATCACGTCCATCCTCCTCCTCACCTGCTTCCTCGTCTTTGTCATCCTCACCTTCACTGCCGTCTTCTTCATCACTATCAACCTTCTCTGTCATCTCTAGCATCACCCTCTCCTCTACCACGTACACAGAATGAGCAATTTTCTAATCAAATTTCATTCCAAACAATTACCTGTGTTTCCCACAACTCCATGCAGTGGATCTATTGGAGTAGTGTCATATGTGAATTTCACCATGTGAATTGGGCAAAAAAAAAAAAAAGAGCAAGAAATGAAAACAGTGACCTCACCTCGTACCTAATAGAGTCACGTGCCACTTACCAATGAGGACCATTCTGAGAAACGCATCACAGGATGATTCGGTTGCGGCATGGACATCAAGCATGTGCTTACACAGACCGAGATGGTATACCCTTCAACACGCATCAGCTCTGCGGGACAGTCTATGGCTCCTAGGCTAAGTGTACAAAATTGCATGGCATGTTACTATACTGAGTACTGTAGGTAACTGTAACACAATGGTAAGTATCTAAGCTCATCTAAACATAGAAAATATACAGTAAAAATACTGTACTATGATCTTATAGGACCACCATTATATTTGGTCCATAATTGACCAAAACACTGTTATGTGGTGTGTGATTATACACCATAAAATTATATTTCGTATATTCGTGCTTAATTTTATAGAGTATACTTTATTACACATTTGTAAACACCCAGACTTGTAACTATATATATAAAACCAACAGTACCTATTTCCTGTTGATACAAGTGTTCTCCAAGGACAATATTAACCATGTCTAATTTATATCTAATGAGTCAATTTAAAATTTGGACTCTGGGTAAGCTTTGACTCTACTGTTTCATCACACCTATGGTAGAGATGAGGAAAGTAGGAATTAAAGGGCTAAACACCTCCCATCAATATTTAGACACATACGTGTGAGGTGGCGCCAAGTCTGGATGAGAACAAAGCTGCCTTGTCAGCCACTGCCCTATCCTATCCTTCCTGTTGATAAGGATAAACAATAAACAATAAAAGGAGTGAAAAAGAGAGAGTAGAAGAGAGAGACAGAGAGAAAGAAAAAAAAAAAATAGGACTTTACACCTTACCTTTTTGTTTTCAATTAGCAAACCATGGAATTGGGGTGAGGATAAGAGTAGAATTAACCCAGCTAAAACAGAAATAATGGCATTTCATGGGTGATGCATCTCAATTTGTTTTTCCACGCTGTTGGCAGAGAGATGTTTAGTGATGAGGCAATCCCTCTAAAGAGGAGTTCTGAACCTCTAAATAGTAGCAAAACAGAATTGATTAAAACAATAGCTGAGTAGCTCTCCTAAACCATCTTAAACTTCTGCCCAGAAGCCATTCTCATTGTTTTTCCGATTCTTACGCTATCATTTGCTTGCCTTTCTTTTGAGGCAGAACAGAAAATTGTCAGGCGAACTAGGTAAAAAAAAAAAAAAAAATAGGAACAATAAAGTCTACTCAAAACAACGGGATAGCTTGCTTGGAATTCTAATATTCCTTTAAAGGAGAAAGCCTTCTCAGGAAGCATTTTGTGTGGGGTGGAGAGCTTTCCTGAGGTCTGTGATGCCCTCAGTAGCTTAAGTCTGAACAATGTGTTTGCTGAATCGGAATTACCAGGATTGGAGCAATTTGGAAAGGGAGAGGTTTGACGGGAACAGGATGCAGATTTGGCAGTAGATAAGCTGACAGCCTCAAACAGAGCGTGGGTAGCATCTTCCCAAACAGTCTTCTGGGGTTTCAGTGTTTTTAACAACAGTCCAGGGTTGCTCCTTCTCAATGTTCCAGTGAAGGCCTCAAATATCTCCTCTGAAACAGCGTGCCAAATATAGGGATATGTTTGAATTATTGACTTCTTCTGGCCTCAATATCAATGCCAGTTTTATTTAGGAAAAAAAAAAAGTTCAAGTAAAATAAAAAGAGGAAATGGAGAGAGAGCAGCAAAATGTGTCCTTAAGGAAATCGAAGGGCAGACAAGGCTCTAAGATTCTTCCCTCTCTTTGATTCTCCCCTGGGAAGGAGGTTAGAGGCTAAAGGTTACAAAACACACACCCTTCCACTCATGCAGTGAGCCCACATGGAGAAGAACTATGCCCGAGACGCTGATATATTCTGAAATAACTTCCTTAAATGTATCCGTGTGTACTCAGAACAAAAAGCAGAGCGTGAGAGCAGGGACAGTTTCAATCCTGTGCAATATTTCACCAACGTGCTACCAAATGAGCCCACACTCAGACACGAGAGGTGACGGCAGGAACTCCTGTTGAGTTGGGGGTGAAGGGAGGGCTCTATTTTTCTCATGGTATGAGCAATCCTGCATCCCATTGATTAAAGATGATTATCTGTGGCTCAGATAATGAAACGGCAATTGGTTTTAGTGCTGGAGGTAAAACTAGCTATGCTGGACTTATTAAAGGTTGATAATGGACTAAAATGCATCAGAAAGTTGAGGGATTCTCAAGTATCACTGAAGCCACTCATGTTTTCCTACAAGCAACTTTTATTTTATGAGTTAACTTTAGTAATATACATACCCAAGAGGTGATTTTACTGTAGGGTGACACGTTTAACTCATAAAATTCAGAGGATGAAAAGGGGTGAAACAAACAATAAAAAATTTAACAGGTAAATTTATTGACAGTTTTCTTGAAGGTTATGATGGAAAGAAGAGAGTGCCATGCACACACCTTCTAACTCTGACCACTGAGAGGAGCAAAGACTCCTCCCTGGCAAGGAGCACGCTCAATGGCCAGACCTTGACTCCTAAAACCATTTTCCAATAAATGGAACCAGGATTCCTTAGATAAATAGTTGCTTTCTGAGCTGGGGCAAGTAAAGCAAAAAATAATCCTGAAGTATCTTTTGGTACAAAATAATAATGGAGCATGTCCAAAGGGCACAGGAGCCATCTTCATGGGACCCTTGTGCCAAATGTGGAATAATGTGAGCCCCAAAATAAGTAACAGCAGTAACAGATTAAAACCTATTTGGTAAAATAGAAAACCATAAGTCTATAATGACACAAATAAATGCAAATGGATTCAATTTTTTAATAGACTCTACATAGAGTATGTTTCTTTCTGTACCTGCCTATTTCACTTAGCATAATGTCCTCTAGGGAGGTCCAGGTTGTCATAAATGGAAGACTCTCTTTTGTTAAAGCTAAATAATATTCCATTGCAAGTGTATACCACACTTTCTCCACCCATTCATCCATCCACAGACATTTCAACATTTTCAATATCATGACTACTGTGAATAATATAGCGATGACCATGGGAAGCAAACATCTTCACAGGGTGGGGATATCGTGACTGTGTGAGTAACACAGTGGTGACCATAGTAGTGCACACATCTTCACAGGGTGGAGATATAGTGATTGTGTGAGTAACACAGCGATGACCATGGGAGTGCCCACATCTTTACAAGGCAGGGCTATCATGACTGTGTGAATAACACAGCGATGACCACGGGAGTGCACACATCGTCACAAGGTGGAGATTTCTTCTTCTTAGGATACGTACCCAGGAGAGGGTTGCTGGGTCGTACAGCAGTTCAGGAACCTCCATACTGTTTCCTCTAATGACATCACCAGTCCATATTCACACCAGCAGCATGCAAGGTGTGGTTCCCTCTTTTTCCACACTCAACCCAACACTTGCTATTTTTTGGCTTTCTTATAAAAGCCATCCTGACGGGTATGAGCTGACATCTTACTATGGTTTTGATTTGCGTTTCCCCAATGATGAATGATGCTGAACACCTCTGCATGTATCTGATGAGCATTTTGATGTCTTCTTTGGAGAAATATCTATACAGATTCTTCGCCCATTTTTTAATTGGGTTATTCGTTTTTGTTGCTATTAAGTTGTGTGAATTCCTTACATATTTCAGATATTAACCCTTTATTAGACATATGCTTCAAAACTTTTCTACCAATCCATAGGTTTCCTTTTTATTTTAGAAAAATTAAATATGTAGAAACAGAGAGCAAAATGTGGGTTATTGGGGACAGGGAAGGGTAGGAATAGAAAGACATAAGCCAGAAAGTGCAAACAAATAAGTCTAGAGATTTAATGCACAATACGGAGACCACAGTTAATCTTATTTTATTATGTATCAATAATTTGCCAGGAGTGTAGACTTTAGATCATTTACAACGAAAAAAGGGGGGGGGGGGTTAACTACATATACGATTATGTTAATTTGTTTGACTGGAGTAATCACTTCACTATGTATAAGAAAAGTTTTCCAACTTTTTGTAGGCATAGATTCTTGTCTTCACACAGAACTTTGTGCAGAAGTCCAATAAATAAAACAGATCACCCGGAGCTGTTTGGGAGGCTGCCTGGGGTGAAAGGCTGGGGTGCACAACTGGCCTGGACCCTGGACATCCAGCAGCTCAGCAACTCCTGTCATCTGGAGCCCTCAGGCTCCCTCCGCTGCCCCCTGCATTCTCAGGGCACAGTTTGGAAAACATCAAAATACTGAAATTCAGAATTTCGTCCTCAACATACAAAACAAAGCAGTTTTAATTAAAATTGCTGTATCAGCGATTCCACATTAAGCTTCCATTTTATTCCGAATGGTTATGATTTGATTATGAGCCCAATGAATTGGGTGGCTATGTTATGCCTTTTTATAATTAGATAATGGAAGGTCTGAACACCAACAGTGTTCATCTTAGCCATTGGTTTTGTGCAATCTTTCCAGACAGCACTCTGGGGCTACTGAAGTACTGACTTTTTAAACTTTTATGCAAATTACATGTATAATACTCCGTGATATACTTTAGCATTAGTTGTTCTTCAATTTGACGAAATGCTGATTTAAAACATAATTTAACAAACTATTCAGTCAAGCATAATAAGGAAAAAATTCTTCCTCCCATAAAATTTTCAGACATTTCAGACACAGACAGCAATGGTTTAGTGAAATTTGCTGAAAAACCTCTAACTCACATGCTTTTTTTATTTCTTCTCCAAATACTCTATTATGAAGTAGAAATACCCATGCACATAGACCATCCATTAAAAAGAATCTATCTAATGCAATCTTTAGCAAACTTCCCTGGAGCTACGGTTGTTTCCTCAAAGCTCACGGCATGAATTTTTAAAAGTGAATTTGATGTCATTATAAATGGAGGATCGGCCTCCCTGCCCTCCTGCCCCTCCTCCTTAAACTTACAGCGAGACACTTTCAGGGAAGAACGGGAACGTAGGTTAGGCTTGTGTTCTGTTCATGGCCATTTCACAGGTTAGCCACATGAAGGAAAGATTGTTTATATCTCTCTGTCGTGACAGAGGGTGGCTTTCTACAATGATGCCCTCTTGTTTACCAGGCCAGATCAAACCAATTGCTCAGAGATCCGTACCAAATACACACCAAAAAGTACAGAACAGATGAAAGAATGGAGCGTTCTCTCCAGTTGCATCACCGCCCAAGAGAGACAAGTGTAGAACTAAACCTTCACGAGATACTGGAGCATTGGGCCTTCCAGCCCTGTGCTCAATGCCAAGGACTTTCTTTAGATGACAGAATCGTGTGAACAACTATCAAACTCCCCAACAGCTGAGTTGAACCCTCCATACAAGGGCACCTCAGCCTTGGCACTGTTGACATTTGGGTCTGATAGTTCTTTGCTGGGAAGCGAGGGGGGCTGTCCCGTGCATTGCAGAATGTTAAGCGGCATCCCTGGCTCCTACCCACTAGATGCCAGTAGCACCTGCCCAGTCGTGGCCACTGTCAATCACATGTCCCCTGGGGACCACAATTACACCAATTGAATCTTTGCTCTCCAAATCCTGGTTCCAGTTCTACCTCTTAGACCCCAAGATAGTCACAGGTGTGAAATCTCTTATTTCTGATGACACTCCTCCCTCCTCTTACCCCCAGCCCTAGAAGGATGATTCTCAACGCATCATTTTACAGGCGTGTCATTGAATAGATGGCTGGGCTGGGCTGGGCAGATGTTGGCAAAGATCCATGTGTCATCTTGCCCTTTACTGAGAGAATCTTCTCGTTTTACAGCTGGTTGAATCCCACTCAGGCTCCCAGGCAGGCGGCTGGCTGGAGGAGACCTGACGAGAACCACATTGTCTGGTTCATGGAATGTGATTTACACCCCCCAGATACTGGGTTTTAATTTGTTATATACGTCTATTAAATCCTGCCTTCCTCCTCCTCTTTCTTAGAATGAAAAGCAGATTATTTAGTGCACAATCTAAAAATCTGCCGGTTATTAAATTTTCTTTTTTGTTTAGTTCTGAAGCTTTTATGCCTCTGAAACTTATTTACATACTGTATATATTAAATAAAGTGTAATCCATAGTACTCACAGGATTCAAGACATGATGAGCGCTCTTCCCAGGGTTTCAAAGCAGAGTTTATGTGACTCCTCAAAAGAGGGAGACATTTACATCCTTGGTCTACAACTCAAGAGTACACACACTTCTACTGAAGTAGCAACTTATACCCACATGAGGAAAATACACAAGACACAGGAAATAGAAATGGCTCTACATATACTAAGTTGCCATACCAACAACTAACATAGCAAAGATAGTCCTATATGACAGATAAAAAAATACAAATATATATTATTGTATATATTATATGTTGTATATTTATGTTTCAGTCAGCAAAAAGCTTAAGAACCAAAAAAAAAAGATAGAAAAAGCCACAATATTGTAAGTCTTTTTTTCTTATATAATAAAAATTATGTTTGGCCTAAATGTTAAAAGTAAGATGCATTAATTTGCATAATCATTAAGAGAATACATAATTGCTTTAATAAATATGGCTTCTATATATTCAGTACCTCCCACTATCGGAAACATATGACAAGTTTATTTTTTTAATTTAATGCTCACAACAGCTTGAAACAGGAGGTGTCCCATTTTTTGCAGATGTGAGAAAAAAAGTTCAGAGAGGTTAAGTAATTTTTCCAAGGTCACGTGACAAGCAAGCAGCAGAACTGGACTTTTGAATCCAATTTGGATGATCCTATTGCTCATGCTGAAACCATCTCATAACTTTATCTTCTGTGATGAGCTCTCTAAGGCCCGAGGTTGTTTGAAATTAAGCCAGTGTCTCGGGGTTATCGAAGGCAGTATTAAAATAAAGTGCAATCTTTGGAGCTTGTTAAAATTCTATCTAAGCAGATCCGTTAGCATTTTTATTTTATTTTATAAAAGTTGTAGAAGGGTTCTATCACAAACTCATAGAGATTAGTAGCTAAATAACATTTGGATTTGCAAAACAGCAGGGTACAAAATGTTCCAGGTCGTCTTGCAGCCCTTCTGCTTTCTGGACACTCACCTTTCTAAGGCTCTCTCTTGTCACCTGACTGAGTCCACCACCTCCCCCATCATTTCCCTGTCCCAACCTCCAGCTCCACGCCTGAGTTACTTGCAGTCCTCACCTCTTTTAGCATATCTCAGACACTCACATCATTGCTCAACATCTTTATCAGGTACCCACAACTGTCCTAGATACAGGAAAGGCAGGAGCGAGTAGGGCACAGTCCCTGCCCCTCATGAAACCTACAGTTCAATTTGGAAAAGACGGACAATGAAGGAATACTTACATAAAATATTTAGAAGATCAGATTGTGGTTAATGCTTTGGTAGAAAAATGAGTTTGGGATAAAAATTAGTAAAACTCTAAATTGGAGGAAAGTCCTGTAAGTTTGGAAAGTGTGGCCAGAGAAAAGCACAGTGGCCTGATAAGGGCCAAAATCCCTTCGTCCATGAGAGTTCTATCCTTCCGAATTAATCACCTCTGAAAGAGGCCACCTCCTGATACCATCACACTGATGATTTCAGTTTCACCATTAATCACGGGGATACACTCAGCCCACAGCCCACAGCCTCTGAGATGTAGTACATGCTCAGTGCCTCTGATGCAGAGATTGAAAATTCCTGTCTAAAGCGCCAAGAAGCTTCTAGAAATAGGAGTAATGATTGGTTGGGCTATCTGCTCTAAATGAGTTTCCAACGAGCGTTGGCAGGTGAAATGTGGTCCCTGGGCCCAAACGTCACACATCTCTGGGCCACCTGTGGCTTGCAGGCCAACAGCACATGGCCTCTTTTGTCACTCAGAATCTTTTTCTTGAATAAATCAAGAAGATAAAACATTTTGATGTAAATGTAATCAAAATGTATGTACCCCCATAATATTCTGAAGTTAAGAAAACACTGCAATGGAGTGTTCTTTGAGAAATATTGTGACAGGAAGAGTGTTCTGTTAACAGCAGGAAGAACCTCAGTCTCAGACCTCGCCAAGGCTTCCACGTCACTGATTTGAGTGAATCCTCTCTAATTCATTATCAAACTATTACAAAAACCACGAGGCCTCCAGAATTCTGTTTCCCAGAGGTTGCTGTATTGTCCTGGGGTTAACGAGACCCCTCTCTTCTCTGGAACTCCTTCCAGGCTTCTAGGCCTGCTAATTTAACCGAGCAACAGTAAGACCATACGTTAAAATTTCCTTAATTTTCACTAGAAAAGATTATCTTTAAATGCAGATGTAAACAAAAAAATAAAAGGAACTTTGTTTAAAAACAAGCCAGAGTTAAGCACAAAAGTGGTGAAGATTTTTTTTTTGTTGTTGCCTTTAACTGGGAAATGCTGAATATGCAGTGATTTTTTTTTAACATTAATAATAATAGGAAATGGTAGATAGTGGCACCTCAGCACAATTCTAATTTAATGAGAAACAATAAAATAGTTTTCCAAAGGGGCCTATTTAGGTCCGAGAAAGGGGAATATTAAAGTTTCAAGATTTATTCCACTTTCGTTAAGGTATGCTGATACACATTTTCTAAGGCTATATTCTACTCACTGATTAGATCTCTCTCTTTATAATTTTCTTACTTGCAAGGGAATTAGACTGGTATTTCCCAGGCTAAATAACTTTTAGACAAAGTATTTAAACTGAATCAATTCATTTCCAGCACAAGTAAGGTTGATAAAAATCCTATATCACTCAGACAGCCCAATGAGGCAAATTTTTAATATATTTAGATGTCATTAAGTACAAAACCATGGGAATCAACTATTAAGAAATGGTTTTTAGAAAAGAATTGGATGTACATAAAATTTGTGGCGATGCACTATGTTTGAAGTAAGCCTCCTTTTGGGGGTGTTTTCCAAATTAATTGTACTAGTTAACAATATGTAGTATTCATTGATTCACTGCCACGCTCTCAGGCAGTCTGCAGTGCAAGGTCAGAGGTGACAGTGACAATGAAAACAAGGATGAAACAGGGTGACAGCTGACCCTGACTGAGCCCTTCCTACCGGCTATCCACTGTGCTAAACACCTTATGCTCCTTGCTTACTTTACTCCTGACATTCACTGTGTGCTAAGATCTTTGCTAATTGTGTAAAACACCTTCCCAACACCTTGCAAGTCATCTCACCCTCCCCGTTTCCAGATGAAGAAACTGGTGCTGTGAGAAACTGAGCAACCACGAGTCACCTCGCTGGACAGCCCCGAGTCCTAAGAGGGAGACAGGCTCCCCAGGCTGGCAGAACTGAGAGGTCACTGTTCCCGCAGGATGCTGGGGTCTGCTCCAGGCCCTGCTCTCCTCATCCTGTAACACCGCTAGTGAAGTTCAGACTCCTGCCTGGGGAAAACAACACAAAGCTAAGCACTTATCATCTGCTAGGCATTGTTCTAAAGCCTTTCTTCTTCTCCTCTGCAGTCCTCATAATAAGCACACAGGGGACAGCACCGATACCCACGCTGGACAGATGCAGAAGACAGAGGTGCGAGGGACTGCCTGTGCGTATGCACCTGGCTGCAAATGGTGGGGCTGGGCTTCACCAGGAAGGTTAGACCCAGAACTCACATCTTTGGCCACTATTATATTCTGACTGTTTGTGAACCAGCTGAGCATGAACTTAGCCCTGAAGGAAATGTACTGACTTAAAACGATCCCATGAGGCAGGACCACAAGATACAGAGAGTGACTACAGAGGGCTTCTCTGGAGGCCATTCGTAAAGCCTTACTGCCTTTTTGCTGTCCTAGAGAGTGAGGGCCCTTACAAACAAACAGCAACAAAAAGACAGATTTTCCACCTTTCCAACTGGGAGGCAGCCTTGAAAGAGACTGGGTGTGATTTTAAAGAGAAAATGAGTATGATGGTGTGTGCAGTCACCATGCCAATCGCACACCATTTACCCACAAACATGCCTGGTGCAGTCCCGCCTCTCAGAAAGAAACAAGATGCCATTCTCAGTCCCCTGTTGGAAGTGTCGGCCCTCCCTCACCGTGGCCAGGATGAGAGGCTGGCTCTTCGTTCAGTAAGGAGCCACTGAGGTCTCTAAGTCAAGGTGCAACAGGAGCCAAGACGTCTTTTACCAAGTTTGATCTGAGCTTTTCACAAGATGAATCAGAGACAGCGCAAGTGCAGAGGCCCCTTTGGAGAGACTGAGTGTGAGCTGCGGCAGCAGGAAAAGAGGGGAAGCCAAGAACAAAGCTCAGAAGGCTCAGAATGGAGGTCCCCAAAGCTGCAGGTTTCCCGTGGGGGATGTCAGGGCTGGGGGCAGAGGCTCTGGGGAGTCCACCAGAACGTGAATGCTGGCTCCACCACTGCCTCCCACGGGGCTCTGCTGGGGCAACTCTTCCATCTTTCTGAGCATCAGAATTTTTCATCTGCGGAAAAAGGGTGGCAAGGCCCCCACTTCACAGGGATGTTATGGCGTTTAACTAGGGATACAAAGCAGTGGGCACACACCCCGCATAGTTCACAAGCAGGCAACAAATTCTACCTCCTGCTACCACTGGCGTTTTTGTTTCTACCAATACAAATAATAATAATATCACTGCATTCCTTTTAAAAGGATTTCCTCTTACTAGTTAATGAAAGAGGAAGGAAGGAGGGGGAAAAAATCAACAACAACAAGGAAAACCCATGAGGATTGTTTTTTCATCCCCTCGCACTTAAAAAGCCCTGTATGAGGGTAGCAGATGGTGGTCCACTTTGGTGGCTGAATGAGAGCCCCTGGTCAGATAAAATGAATAAATGAACAAATGCACTACCATTTAGGACTTGAACATGGTTTATAATCTGGCCAGCTCCCATCTCTGAGGGATAAACGTCAACCTGATCTCCGCATAACCTGCACTGAGTTTCCAAAGCTGAAGACTGGTCTGAAGCACATCTTCAGCCACACATTCTGAGTCCACTGCACCTCCTACTCCGTGGTGTCCTTATTCTGGGATTTATCCCATGATATTGACACATCACTGACCTTCCCCAAGACTCCAGCAATCGTAAACACCCAGCGCTTACAGCGTGCCAGGCACTGTGCTAACTGGTTCACATAATGGCTTTGAGAGAACAGAAGTACGTCAAAACCTAGACTGTAAAATCAACCAAGGCAGCGATTTCCTTGTCCTTCACCTGCTTGAGGACAATAACACACTAAATTCCTTTCATGAAAGCTTCAAAACAGCCCCCTACTAAGTAAATGTGAATTGATCACCTATTTAAACCTCATACGAATTCCCATCTAAATTTCTTCAAATGGCCCTGGAGTACCTATATAACTTAGTCCCCACTTATATCTTTATTTTCAGCTTCTAATCTCTTATACCCAGAATCTTCTCTTTCCCTGGACAACATGCTAAATTTGCTTTCGCCTCAGAATATTTGTAAGTGTAACATATCCCCTCTGCCTGGAACGTTCCTCCCTGGATCTTGCTTCACATGGTCAGCTACTTATTCACCTCTTGTTTCAAATGTCACTTTCCCAAAGAATCCTTGCCTGATGATCTCTTCTGAAGTAACATCACACCCTCCCAGAGGTGTCCTGCAGCTTACAGGGAATGCACCTCTTCCCAACACACCATCATGCTGGTAATTTGAAATCAGCCATGGTGGGAATATTTATACCAGAGAAACTGGCAAACTACAAATCATGGCCCAGAGAACCAGCTGTTGAATATTTTCCAACACATCAATACCCACATCTGTTCCCCACCTCTCATTCTCACTTCCTTCCTGGCACCTCTCATTCTGAAATCATCTTTTCTATGCATTACTTTTTAAACTCCCTCTTCCCAGTAGAAAGAAATAAAAAGAGAACAAAGACATTATCCAAACTGTTGATGTGTTCCTAACATGTGTATGTGTAGGCTGATCCAAGCAAGATGGCGGTCGAGTAACAGCTTCCTTGCAAATGGGCACAGTGAATCTGGGGAGACAAGACTCCAGGCATCTCTGGCTGGTGAGATCTGCCTATAATCATCTCTTTGAGGACACAGGGAGTCAGCGACAGACTTCTGGAGCCCAAGAGGAGGACAAAAGCAGTAGAAAACTGGCAAGTGGTCACATGTGTTTGTTCAGTCTAATCCCGCTGGCAGCTGTAAGTACAGCAGCAGTGAGACTGCAAATTGGAAAGGCCTTACCTGTGAGCTGTTTTGGTGTTTTTGGACTTGGCACTCAGTTGAACTTCCTTGGGTGAGCTTGGGCAGGAGTGCGGAGAACTGTGGGCGTTGTCTACGACCCCAGACTGAGCCGCTGAGCTGAACAGAGCTAATAGTGTTCAGCTGTGGGCCGTGCGGAACCATTGTGTGAGAACTGCCCCGGCAAGCTCCGCCCTCAGAGTCACAGAGCTAGGATCAGGCCAGAGCTAGAAATCTAGTGACTGAGCAGCCTAAAGGTGGGGGGACTCAACTGCCTTACAGCCTTAACCCTCAGGGGCAGAGTGAGCCCAGTTTTGGCACACTGGGCAAGTGGACAGCCACTTCAGCAGCCATCCCAGCAATAAGCACTTTCCTGGGAAAGTTTCTGCTTAGCCAAGTTTAGAAGTTTAAAGTGCCTTTAAGAGGGCTGAGGAGAGATTTAGGCTCTCCACCCCGTGGGGCTTAAGAAATCAGCAGAGGCCTCCAGTCGTATCATTGTGATTAACATCTCATACCCCAGAAGACCACCTGTTGCCCAGACAATATTCAGCCTGCTTTGGTTTTGTTTTGTTTGTTTGCTTTTTTTAAGATATATATACTGCTTTGGTTTTATTTTGTTTGTTTGTTTTAAGATATATATACTGCTTTGTTTTGGGGATTGTTGTTATTGTTTTGTTTTTTAATTTCAACCTTTTCACTATAGATTTTTTCTTTTTTTCCTTTCTTTTCTTTCTCCATTTTTCTAGTTTAAATACAATTTCCCATTTTTGCCTTTTTCAATATTAGAACTTCATTTTTGCTAGTGTTTCTACCCCTATTATTTCGTTTTTCCCTCAATTTTGTCCAGTAAAGTTTTCTGTTTGCTTGTTTGGGTTTGATTTATAGCATTTTTGTCTTTCCTCTCTACTTGGTGGAGGTGGGGTACTATGTCTGAACAGTCTGACAAAGAGCTGCTGACCCCAAGGGAACCACCTACCCTGGTACCCCCACAGGTTGGGGGTTTTTTAAGGTTGGGTCAAAGTACCCTACTGTACACCTATATTGCTCTGTCTCCCTCTTTCTTTCTTTCTTTTTTTTTTTTTTTTTCCTTTATTTTATTCCTTCTAGCTCTTCAACCTTCTCATCCTTCTGGTCCTTTACCGAAAGGACTCATCGAAACCCTAGTCCATAGGCATGGCAACTTAAAGAGCAAGAGGAAGTGAAAGGAAAATTAGGGCAATGAGACAGATAAAAGAAATCACTCATGAGAAAGAATCAGCAGAAAACTCCTGGCAACATGAGGAACCAGTCCAGAGCAACCCCTCCAAGGGACCGTGAGGTAGCTACTGCAGAGGATTCCACCTATAAAGAAATGTTAGGAATGACAGAAAGGGAAGTTAGAATGCACATGATGAAAACAATGAAGGAAATGATGGAAACAATGAAGGAAACTGCTGATAAAGTGGAAAATAACCAAAAGGAAATCCAAAAACAGAATCAAGTAAGAGATGAACGATATGAAGAACATGTGTATGTGTATAAGAACTTTAAAAATTTTTATTGAAAAAGTGAATTACTCAAAATCACAGCCATTAGGGAAATCCAAAATACAACCACTATAACATACCACACTACACACTGACTAGAAAGGCTAAAATGTAAAAGGCTGACCTTACCAAGTACATACGCTCCTCAACTTATGGTAAGGTTACATCTTGATAGGCCCATAATAAAGTGAAGTAAGTCAAAAATGCACTTCACACTGGCAACACAGCAGATGCTCCCCAACTTACAATGGTTTACTTAGTGGTTTTTCAACTTTATATTGGTACAAATGAGATAGGCATTCAACAGAAACCCTAACCCCATAATAAGATGTAAGCAGCTACTCAGTTTACAATGAGGTTATGTCCCTATAAACTCATCTTAAAGTCAAAACATAGTTAAGTTAAACAATCATTAAGCTGGGGACCATTTGTATTAGAAAAATGTACTTAACCTGTAACTCCCATACATGTATGTTATAATTTTTTTTTTTTAAAGAATGAATTAATCCAAAGCACTTTCAATTATTTAAGAGTCTGAATTTCATAAGGGAGGTCTTCCTTGGTTAAGATATTTTCAACCTAGGATTTTCTAGTAGCTGCAGCTTCAAGTACTACAACAACTGATAGCACATGTAGGACTTACCAGTCACCAGTAAGAACTGGAATGATTTAAAACATCATTTACTAGTTTTCCTACTCCATAATATCTGTTTGGAAATGGTGAAGAGCTCACGCTTGTCTCTTTTCAATTCTAGCAGAAAACTCCTGGCAACATGAAGAACCAGTCCAGAGCAATGGACTGTGTAGAAAAATCTCTCCCTTCTGAAGGGCACTTGCTACATAATCCCTGTTATCCTAACAGGACCATCTGGCCCCATCCATCTTGTTGCAATTTGATCCAGGGTTAATTGCACCCTGTCACTGGCCATGATTGACACTGTATGTTTTCTCTCTTCACAAAGACTAGTTCATTATGGAGGCAGCTTTTTGAAGATGCAAATTCTTGAAGACATTTTCACAGCTGCTTGAATGAACCAAGGACTTTTGTTAGGGTTTTCCTGGTGGCCCGTGGGATCAGCACATCATCCAAAGTAAGATGAGAGAGGGGAAGGTGGCCACAACAGGAAAGAAGAGATCAATCCTTTTGAAGGTTGACAACATCTAATGGGCAAAGGAAGAGAAGAGCAATTAAACAATCGCTCTGATTGATTATCCAAGGCTGCTGGATCATGTCGATGAGAAACACCACTTAGCAAAAGTATGGCATTGTCTGAAGTCTGCAGCTTCAGGGTTCCAAACTCAAATATCTGTAGGACCTAAGCAGGTAAATACCAGGGCAAGGAGAGTTCCAAATTACACGGGTGAGGGACACTGTGGCAAGCTGAAGACCTCATGCTCCCCTCTGAAAGGGGAACCACATTCCCAGCTATGGACGATTGCAGCCATGAGGAATATAGAAGCAGCAATGTCAGGTCACCACGGAATTCGCTGGTTGCACCCCTGGTGTCCATTCTCCCTTCTTTTGTTCATACAACCCCCTCCTCATACAAGAGTTCAGGTAAGTTGATCCTATTTCCATTCTGACTCCACAGTGGTCTAAGCCAACCAAGAGAATTCCACTCCCCTTGTCAATGATTAGTAAAAGAGTGAGTATGGAATCCATTTCTAGCCTAGGAGACATGAAAGAAGGCCACCCAGAAGCCTAGATTTCCAAAGAAAGCAACAGGAAGGGACAGTCTGTCTTCCTTTGGACAGAGCTGTATTTTCTTGTAATACCAGAAACTTACCACCATCTGCAAAGCCCAGGGCATCTGGAGGAGACTCACACCAGGAATCAACCTCTGGGTTTTGCATTATAGGAGTTAGTAATTTTTCTTATTGTTGAAGCCAGCCTAGTTAAGGTTTAACTGTTACTTACAGACAAAAGTACCCCAAATGATATACCAATCTTCTAACTTTTCAAGAGAAGTGAGAAATTCCATCTTTAAAAATTGTAATCACTAAAATTTTAATATTACACAGAAAAGTCGCCTCTGATTAAAACAAACAGACTTCAGTGGGGCGGGGCTGGAGGGTCAAGGGAGTATTTTCTTTTTCATCGCTCAACCTTAACTCTCAGTTTTCAGTGGAATCTATCCCAAATCGCATGTCTCAGAGAGATTCTGAGTTCCTAGAACTTTCTATGTTGCCTCACAGTTAATCAAAAGAACACTTACCCTGCCTAACTTTCAGAGCTTCACTTCCTGCGTCATGCAGATCTGAATATCAAGATCCAAACCATAGTGTGGAGCTCAGCAAAAGAAATGTGGCGAGTTGGAGAGAAGACTTTCCAGAAACGAAAAGGTTTGTTAATTAAGTCTTTTTTTTTTTTTTGCAAGAAAAAGGTCATGAAAATGAAAAAATACTTACCTTATTAAAGTCCAGCAAAACCAATAAACTTGAATTACTACGTATATTAACATGGTTATTTCTGCAAATATGATCCATTTCTGTCTTCTCAGATTTGCTCATATCTGATCTTCTCTTACAAAATACCTTCCCTCGTCCTCTTTGCTTGCCCTGGATTGTACCTAGATTTTTTTTTTTCAAGGCTCAATTCAAAGCTGGCCCCTTCCAAGAAGCTGCTTTTGACTGGGAATTCTCAAACTGTTTCTTTCCGCGGGGCTGGCACGTCCACCAGGCTGCGCCTCTGGGAGCCATCTGTCTGCACCAGCAGAATTCTGACTTCGAGAGCAGAGGCTGAGCTCTGTTCTGCAAATTCTACCATCCTCAAATGCATCTTCTGCACATTATAATTGGGGGATACTGTTCCATGTACTCACAATTATTTCATTATAATGGAGTTCTCAATCATTACCTGAGTTTACTTTCCTATAATTCTTCCCCCAAAGAGTCACGTCCTTTCCACTAAGATCCTAAGCTCTTTGAAAGCAAGGGCCTTATTAGACTTCCATGTCCCTGTTTACCCTTGTGAGCCACAGGTTCCTCATTGGCAAAATGCAGATTTATAATTCTTACTTCCAGAGTCATTTTAAGAGGTGATACAATTTAAAACAACTAAAATATATTGAATCCTAGCAATGTACCAAGAGACAGTTCTGGGCCTGAGACACATTATCTCATTTAATCCTCAAAACAGCTCCATGGGGAAGGTGGAGTCACCCACTTCTTGCCAGAAAGGAGACTGATCCCTAGGGAAGTTAGGAAGTTTGGGGAAGTTCAAGTAGCTAGTAACAGAGCAGGTTTCAAAGCCACGTTCCTCTGATTCTAAACTCCACGGTTTTACTCCTATCCTGATGTCTACACAAATAAAAACTACTGGGCATATACACATTCTTGGGTGTAGTTCCCACAGACCCAAAGTGCCCAGAAGGAAGGTGTGTTCAGGTGTCCCAGCCAGGCCTCAGAGCTGGAGAGAAACTGCTTTCCAGGTCTTCTAACGAGAATAATCATGGCTTCAATCAAATCTCATCCTGCAGGTACAGACCGGAGGCCCTCACCTCAGAGGACACTGGGCTTTCAGAGAAGAAAATCAAGGAGGGCAGCAGCTCCAGTTGGAGAGCCATCAGAATGGAAGGGGCCACAGGTGCCACGGGGGCAGCCTGGGCTGGAGGAACACAGGCACATCCATTCACCACAGCCGAGTTCTCAGCCCTGCCTTCCTTGTCTTTAAGCTAAATGTCCCGGCCTCACTCAGTCCCAGAGATTTCGATTTCATTACTCTAGAGCAGTAGTTCTAAACCTTCCTAATGCTTCCTAATGCCGCAACCCTTTAATACAGTTCCTCATGTTGTGGTGACCCCCAACCATAAAATTATTTTCATTGCTACTTCGTAACTGTAATTTTGTGACTGTTATGAATCATAATGTAAATATCTGATATGCAGGATGTATTTTCATTGTTACAAAAGGGTCACGACCCACAGGTTGAGAACCACTGCACTAGGGGCTTCTGGGAATAGGAAAATTTTGAAGGCTGACCAGGTGATTCTGATGTGCACCTGGGCTGAGAAACCCCCCCTGATAACAGGCTGGGCCTCAGGCAGCTCTGACTCCTCGTTGCCTGCCTAGGAGATCTCCCGCCTACTCCTTTTTTCATCACTAATGGGTCTCCAGTTCAGGGCCTGAAATATAGTAGGTGCTCCAGAAACTTTTATTGAAAAATTAGTGAGGAAGTGAACACTGGGACTTCCTAAAGCGCCTCATTTATCCTATTTCCTACCCCCTCATTACCATCTCGCTCTTCCCTGGTGATCCCTAGCTCCACTCTAGAAGTTCCACAGTTAGGAAAGCAGAAACTCCACTAGCTACCCTGGACAGACAGCAACTCATCTAACTGCTAACAGAGTTTAGGCATCACAAACTCAGCCCCTGACAGCGGTGCTCTTCCAGATGGCAGTTCTCTGTGGATCTCTGCTGTTTCTGCATGTCCTGAGGCCAGAGGCCAACCAGCTTTTGCTCCAGAGTCCACACTGTCTTTTCAGGGATGTATATGGGACCAGCTGGGGCTAGTCTACCAAAAACTGTTGAGTTACTGCATAGGTATAACAGAGCCTATAAAATTGCAAGTCATATAGCCCAGGCATGTGCATTAGAAAAGACTTTGACTTCCAACAACACAAACTAACAAATCCTCTGCTCAGAACCAAATGATCCAGACATGATCACAACCTGAATGCCAGAGGACTTTCAGAAACAAGAGGTCCAGGGACCCAGAAAATTGAGGGCAATATTCCTAAATCCTCTTCATTGCCCTCTCTACCCATTAATTTTCCCCCAGACCCCAAACAAGCCTGCTCCTGTCTCCTTGCTGACCATTTTTGCAATAAAAGGCTTTCTTTTCTCAAAAGCTGGTGGCATAGTTACTGGCTTCTGTGCCCAACAGGTACAGGTGCCACCTTTTTACCAAATGGTAAAAAGACCATTTGCTCTATAAGAGTCTGCATAACAGCCTTGGAAAATAGTGTTTCCCTCTAGGGCAGAGAGAAGATTTGTCTCCTGGTCATTACAATAAAGACAATGTCTCCCTCCAAGATAAAAGTAGGGCAGGATTTTTTTGAACCCCCTTATTAAAGATTGGGACATTTCAACTCATGACTCCTCAGCTGTGCACTGACCCACAACACAACCTACCGGGGCCATTCCACATTGTCCCACGTCTGGCAGACACAAGGCTCATGCTGCCGGCTATGATGTGCATCGTGAAGTCCTTTGTCTCTAACCCTGGAGTTTCACATCTTCTGCCAGCATTTAAAGAACTGTGACAGAGAACTAGATAGGATAAAAATATCAGATCTTTCACAGTTCTTGACAAATTCCTGTAGTATTCCATATACAAAAACATCATGCTCTTTTTCTTATGGGATGGAGCTTCCCAAAAGCACACTGCCAGCATATAGGTTGGTCTGACTCAAAAGACTCAAAGTTACTTAAAAATAGGAACTGAGATTTGTTTTTTGGTGTTTTTTTTTGTTTGTTTGTTTTTTTGTAGTTTTTGGCTGGGGCTGGGTTTGAACCCGCCACCTCTGGTATATGGGGCTGGCGCCCTTCTCTTTTGAGCCACATTCACTGCCCAGAAAGAAATATGGGGCCAGCGCCCTATCCCTTTGAGCCACAGGTGCTGCCCAAACTGAGCAATATTTTATCAATAAAGCTGATGCTGAAACAAAGCCCTTAGCACTTGATCCCCTCCCATCCCCTCACCCTAATCTTGCTCACCTTGTCTCCACCATGCTCCACTATCCTCATTCAAGCAGCCACACTAGTCCACTAGCCTCAGGACTTTGTCCTTGCTATTCCCATAGCACAGAAGGCTTTTCCTTCTGCCTTCCCCATGACTCCCTCCCACATTTCATTCAGGTCTCTGCTCCTGTTGACACTGTCAAAAGTTTGATATAACCTATTATTTGCCAGCAGCATCTAAAGGGAGAGGGTCTGTCCTGTGGGATTGAGCCCTCGTTGGAAGTATTATGTTGAGTGATAGGTTAGAGCAAAGGTCCTCAAACTTTTTAAACAGGGGGCCAGTTCACTGTCCCTCAGACCGGTGGAGGACTATAGCTTAAAAAAAAAACTATGAACAAATTCCTATGCACACTGTACATATCTTATTTTGAAGAAAAAAAAACAAAACAGGAACAAATATAATCACACCGCCTCATGTGGCCCATGGGCCACAGTTTGAGGACCCCTGGGTTAGAGTAAGGGAAATACTTTGGTTTCTTCCAATCCCTTACAGTGTCGCACCATAATTTAAACTCCACAAGAAGCTTTGTAGCATCTGATACAAAATAGGTACACAATACATATTCACTTGGAAAATGAATTAAAGCTGCTCCTCAACCCCCAGGCCATAGACCGGTACCAGTCCGAGGGCTGTTAGGAACACAGCGGGAAGTGAACAGTGGGCAAGAAAGCAAAACTGCATCTGTATTTACAACCCTCCCCATCACTCACATCGCTGCCTGAGCTCCACCTCCTGTCACATCAGCAGCTTTAGATTCTCACAGGAGCGTGAACCCCACCATAAGCATGCGTGGGATCTAGATCATACGCTCCTTATGAGAATCTAATGCCTAATGATCTGATGTGGAACTGAGGACATAAAAAATAAACTTCATCAGACACTGTCTCCCATCATCCCTCAGATGGGACCATCCAGTTGCAGGAAAATAGCTCAAGGTTCCCACTGATTCTGCATTATAGTGAATTGTATAATTATTTCAATATATATTACAATGTAATAGAAATAAAGTGCACAATAAATGTGATGTGCTTGAGTTATCCTGAAAACACCACCCTCTGGAAAAACTGTCTTCTATGAAACTAATCCCTGGTGCCAAAAAAGTTTGGGGATGGCATAAAGAATAGAAGCACCTAGCATAGTGCCTTGCGTACAGTAGGTGGTCTTTAAACGTAGCTGCCATGAATTTAACCATGGTAAATATATACGTTTTAGTCAGCAACACCCAGTTCATAAAATGTCACATTTCTTTATTTCTAGAGATTTGGTTTAATGAGCTACAAGTCCCCTGTGTTGGGCTGCTGAGAAACTCTCAATCCCTGGGATGGGACTCTATAATCCAGGGGTCCTCAAACATTTTAAACAGGGGACCAGTTCACTGTCGCTCAGATTGTTGGAGGGACGGACTATAGTTTTTTAAAAAAACTATGAACAAATTCCTATGCACACTGCACATCCGCATGTGTCCCCCTCCCCCCCCCCCCATGCTGTAGTTTGAGGACTCCTGCTCTAATCCTATCTAGGGTCACCTGTGAACACTGGGCGGTGAATACAACTCCGAAGATGTCCATGTGATAATCATGACTATTGATACATGCTGTGGCCCTCCAAACATACACACCACTCCTAAAGACTAGCATCTGGGGGCATAGCACTGACATCCCCCACTTCTTGGACACTGTAGAGGGGAGATCAGATCCATTCTACCTGCAAAATTGCAAAAACAAATCCCCTTCCCCAGCTCTGAGGGTGACCTCCAGCCTCCTTCTGTCCCATCTGCTTCCACCTCCACCTCCCAGAAGCACCCCCTCCACCTCTCTGGCACAGTACCTTTCAAAGGACTTTAGATTTTTCCAAATTCTAAGCTTGAAAAATTTTGCCTTTGGCCCTGCCACACACAAGCTGCTGTGAAATGCTAAATGAGGCATTTAAACAGACTTGTTGAAATTCAACTAGGCAAATTCAAAGTCTTGGTTTCCTTCTTTGCATGGCAGGAGAAATACATCAAGGGGGAACAAAATATGTAGTGATACCCGATAAATTACCTGCCACATTACAATTGGTCTTTGTGTGTTTGTATGTGCATGTGTCCCGGCTTTTAGCACGGTGCCTGGTCCATAGGTGTGGTATAAATGTTCTGGAATTCATGACACAATGAACAAATCAAATTCACCTGTACAGATAGTTTTCATTTCTAGATTCCTCTCAACTGTCTTCACTCTTCTCAGGGCTCCAGGAGGCTGACCTTGTGCCTTCGGGAGGGCTGGCATCACTGCATGCACCGCAGGAGGCTTAGAAAGGGAGGAGAGAAACGTCAGTGTACGACTTCTCCCCATTCTTGGTCAGTATTAATAGTCTCCAACTGCTGATCACATGTTCCTTGTTTCAGTAAATATTTGTCATGGACTGAATGTTTATGTCCCCCAAGTTCTTACGTGGAAATCTCACCTGCAGTGTGATGCGTTAGAAGGCACCTATGGGGGGTGATTAGCTCGTGAAAGTGGAGTCCTCGTGAGTGGGCTGAGGACCCCAGGAAGGGCGTCCAGACAGCTTGCCAGCTCTAATAATTTCAGATGCAAAAAGCCGGCAGTCTGCAACCTGGAAGAAAGCTCCCGCTAGATCCCGACGACACGGGTACCCTGATCTCAGACTTTCGGGCTCCAGAACTGGGACCGATAAATTTGCGTTGGTTAGAAGATGCCCAGTCTGTGGTGCTGCTATGGACGCCCAAATGTACCGAGAGAAGGTTTAATCAGGGAAGCAGAACCAGGACCAGAAACACAAACGCCCACACCCACGTTTGTGAGCGGGAACTCACAGAGGCGGAGCCGCAGACGTAGACGTAGCTGCAGACGTAGACGTAGCCGCAGACGTAAACACAAGCGTAGATATAGACGCATAGGCTTAGGCGTAGACGCAGACGCAGACGTATACACAGACGCAGCTGTAGACGCAGACAGACGTAGACGCAGACGTAAACACAGGCATAGATATAGACGCAGATGCAGACGTAGCCACTGACGCAGACATATACGAAGACGTAGATGTAGACGCAGACGTATACACAGACGCAGCTGTAGACGCAAACGCAGGCATAGAGGTACATACAGACATGCGCATTCGTCTCATGGATCTGACCCAGAACGCTCCTGGGAGCAGGGACACTCTCTTGTGTTTGAGGTCCTCAGGGCAGATTGTCGGGTGGGAAGATAGATATAAAGTTGAGGAGAACAGGGTCAAGCTGGA
The DNA here is from genome assembly GCA_963574355.1 of Loris lydekkerianus. Taxonomy (NCBI): domain Eukaryota; kingdom Metazoa; phylum Chordata; class Mammalia; order Primates; family Lorisidae; genus Loris; species Loris lydekkerianus. The sequence continues at coordinate 45,477 of CAUYPK010106773.1, forward strand.
ACCTACAAGCATGAGCTGCAGCCAGCAAAGATGGACTGAAACCCGTGTCCATTCTGTTACCCCTGACTTGGTGTGGGTGTCCTAAGCAGCCAGGCCCTTCATCTCCGATGTCAACACATATCTGGCCCGGGAGTCAGGCTGCAGTAGGCGTCGGGGGAAGAGGAGGCAGCAGCAGGTGCAGGGGCTGCCGCAGACCAAGAAGGTGAAACGGCACATAGCCATGAAAAGGGCTGCAGTTTCATGCTATTCCAACCACATGTCAGAGAAAGATTCCAGGAATATAGTTCAGCCTGGCCATATGGATTCATGCAGAGCTGGCACCTCTCTCGAATAAAGTTCACAGTCTGGCAGGATTGTCCTCAGTCAAGGAACTCTCCTCCCCTTCCTCCTTCAGGTCAAGGGAGAGGTCGACGGGTAGATGCCAGCGCTTCCTGTGCCCCAGGACCCTGCATGCCCCCGGTGGCCTCTCTACACACTGCCCACACCAATTTCAATACCCCTTTGAATATTCTCAAATGACCTGATTGGGCTGTGCTGTTTACTGCAGGGATCCTGACAAAGGGCACCCCTTCCTTCATGCAGAGGAACAAATAGAACATGAACAGGTGGGTTTATTTAAGGCTTTGCCCAGATGGTAACGTATTTGTTTAAAAATATTAACAGAGCATCCACAAATTGAGCACCTATATGTGCCAGATAAGCTTGCAAGGGATACAGAGGTGGACAAAAGGCACAAAATCCCTGCCCTAAGGGATCTCGCAGCCTAGTAGAAGACACCAATAACTGTATCTGCTCCCTACAGCCTAATGTTGTACACACCTGAACTTGTGATGTTCAATAAATTTCTAGAACCTTCTGAAGAAATGTTAATGGTGACTTATAAAACATAGTTATTATAAGGCTGCCTCTCCAAAGATAGTGTATTTTGTCTCTATTTTAAGACTATTACCCTTGGTCAAAGAACAGGGGAGTTCTAAGAGCACATGCCACGTGGCTGACTCTGTGCTGGGCTCTTCAGGTAGGTTAGCTCTAGCATGCCCACGCCATGCCACACGATGAAGGAGTGGACATTACCATCACCACTAAGTCAGTGGGGAAACGGAGGCTGGGGGAGGTAAAGCGACCAGCTCAAGGTCATGCAACTACCAAGGGAAGTCGACAAGATTTTTATATTTGATCTTGGCTCCGTGTGTTAGGAATTGTGCTAAATGTTTTATTTTTAAAAACATTACAACAAGCCTAATAAGGTAGCTTTATGACTACCCTTTCTTTTATGCAAAAGGGACTTGGGTGTTAAAAAGGACACAAAGATAGCAGTGGAGTCAGGAACTGTATCCAGGTCTGTCTGGTCCCCAAAGCCACCCCATGCCTAAGCTGCAGCAGAGCCCATAAAACACAACGGGCACAATTGTGTTATGGCTAGGTTTCAATCCTGAGTATCTTTCTCCATAAATACAGGGAGATCTACATATCCATAGAGATATAGCTCCACACATTCATTACATTCTATTCAACACATAATACAGATATTCCATCTAATACTTAGAGCTGTTCTCCTTCTAGTATTGAATTATTTGCCTTTCCCAACCTCCATTAACCGAGTTTGGGGAGAAAAGCGAGCTGCCACATAAGTCTTGATGAGAATAAAGTCTCTTTATTACTATTATTATTCCCCTAATGGTCTGTGCAGTATCGTACATAACTTTTTAGTCCTTCATAAAATTCGTTGATAAACATTTGACAACTTGTTACAATTTTCAAACTTTCATTGCCGGATGTGTGCTGGCACTGCTGGAATCTCAACAATGTGATGTGAAGGCAGCCACAGTCGCTTTCTGTGATGCCATAAAGAATTTTGCAGCCTCTCTCAGCACCTAATTTATGGCATGTGCACTGATGAACGATCAAGATTCACTATTTGCCATTATAAGAAACAGGCCAACCAATTCATAATTTTCAGGAAAGCTGGTTTTAACAGCCCTATTAGTTTTACAATTCTGACTTTTGTAAGCTTCAATTTGTTATGTTTAAGTTATTTGCTCTGAGGAGTTTGAGTGCTCTTACTGGGGTCTGAAGGTCTATTTTTCCAAACAGAGTTTGCAGGGAAAGACGACGGGGGTGCTGAAAGTTCAATTAAGATAAACTCTAAAAGTCAAAGGAAAAAGCTGTAGATGTCCATTCCAGCTGAAAATACACAGAGACTTTTCACCCCTCTTCTGTTCCTTAAAAATACATATATAATAAACTAGAGATGATTTGTATTGTGACCCATAGGCTACACTGCAGTTTTCAGACCTTTGCTAAACCAGGTCCTGTTCCTAAAATTCACAGTATTAATCCCTTTGTCATTGAGGGATGTGAGGGATAGTTTAAAAATGTTAAAGTAAATAAGATATATATATATATAGAGAGAGAGAGAGAGAGAGAGAGAGAGAGAGAGAGTCAGAAGGTACATTTGATTCTGGAACATATTTGTTCAAATACACAGGCTTAAAAATAGAGTTTGACATGTGCCTAAAATATTTACAAATATATACAAATTCCTTATATGCATATCCATTCATGAAATAAATAAGTTTTAAGTACCTAGTACAGGAGTTGGAAAACCACAACCTACAGACCAAATTCAGCTCTCAGCCTGTTTTTCTGTGCAGCTCATAAGCTAAGAATGGTTTTTACCTCTTTTTTAAATCAAAAGAACAATATTTCCTGATGGCGTGAAAATTACATGAAATTTGAATTTACACTGCCTGTAAATAAAGTTTTATTGGAACTCAGCCACATGCATTTGTTCAGGTATTGTCTGTGGTGGCTTTCATGCCATGGTGACAGAGCTCAAAAGGGTCTACACAGCCCTCTGGCCTGCAAAGCCTGAAATACATATCATCTGATCCTGATCTGTTATATGCCTGGTACTGGAGATGGAAAAAATAAATAACAGTGAAAATGAAAACAGAACAAGCCCTGCCCTCATTGAGGGCAGCAATAAATATGTCAGAGGGTTGTAAGTGCTATTAAGAAAAGTAACTCAGGGGAAATGGGAGGGTCTAATATTTTACCGAGGATCTAAGAAGTCCTCCATGTGCAGAGGCATCCTGGAAGCGAGAAAAGGGATGGGTGGCTGGGAATCAGGCAGACCAGGAAGGAAGCAAGTGCCAAGGCCCTGGGAAGACATGTGGGCTAATCAGGAGTGAGAAGGGGATGGAGGAGTCCTAGTTGAAGGGGTAGCTGGTGGGTAGCACAGCACACAGGCCATGGCAGATTTAGGGCAGGTGGATACATTCAAGAGTTTTAGAAGAGGAAGGGTATGAATTGAAAACTGACTCGGGGCAGGAGCTGAAGTTGGGAGACTGTTAAGAGACCATTGCAATAATTCAGGTGGCTTGAACAAGGGTGGTAGCAGTGAAGGATGCATAAGCATGGCTGTCAGAAAAGGGCAGAAAGAAGCTAGAAAAACAGGTACTATTTAAGCCTGGGAGGAGTGACAAACACCTCTGTAAACATCTGTGTTTCACTAAGTGAAATCTGTAATTTTCTTTTTACAAAGTAGCACTGGCCAGAATGCAGGGAGGCTAACTGGTAATAGTATAAAAATTCTTTCAAAGAAGTAACCAAGTCCTCTTTGGAGAATTTATCCTAAGCTTGCAATTGAAGATGTATGCAGTATTATTCACCACACTCCACAGAACAATCCAAATGTTGATCCACAGAGGTTGGATTCATAACATGCTATGCCATCAGTGAGAAGACAGGAGAAAACCAGAGGGTCGAGATTCTGGAAGTTTCTCTAAAGTGGAAGATCATTGTACTAGGTGTAAGAGAAGGAGAGGGCTGGAGAAATCAGAGGTTGCTTATAAAAAAGTAATGCTTGGATTTCAGAGGCGGGCTTGTCTTGATATTGAACATGTCCAGAATAGATCCCAAGGAATGACATGGCATGAAAGTGATGACCACCAGAAACTGGAAAATCAAAGCAGCTTGTCTCTCAATCCTTCCCAATCCAATAGCCTCCTCTGTTACACCCTGTTTGCTACTGTAAAATGAAATAATACAAATTTTCCACCTGTATAATTTTTTTTAAATCATAAAGCTCTGACTCTAGTATAAAGAAGATTTTTAAAAGATACAATTTATAATAACTAATGTTTTTTTTTATATCTTAGATATGACTATATTAGAAGACCTAATAAAGTAGGCTGGTGCTCGTAGTTACATGTGAAGTCCCGCTGAATACAATAGCTTCAAATACAAACTGACAAAGTGTTTTAAATGGGTGACTGAAATACAAGAGTGGAATTGCCATCGGGAACATGATTAAAAAAAAAAAAAAAAAAAAAACACCTCTTGGTGAATTTCCAAATAAAATAGAATATAATTCTCCTTCAATCTGTGCAAAGTATATTCAAACTGTACAAGGAATACTTTGTGCTGTATATAAAATGGAATTTGGTTCCAGGTCCAAATAATTATGATTAAGTGTCTTAACTGCCTGCACGTCTGACAGGATGATAGAAAGCCAGGCGGGAGGTGGAACAATCCTTTGTTGTGCTGGCCCAGCCCTCTCAGGGCAGGATGTGGAGTAACCTGTCTCTAATGTGCTAACTCAACATAGAGGTCAAAATCTCTGAGACTGTTTATTGTCTGACTTGGAGGAAAAAAATAGTGTTGTGATCCAGAAACCAAAGTCATCAACAAATGCAGAAGGCAACCAGGAAAAAGGTATATATAGCCACAGAGGGAGGATCAGTGGGGCACTACAACGTATTCAACAACCGGCTGACTTGTAGCACTGGCCAGTGTCCGTGGTGTAAATACTCCCACCAAGGCCCATTTCAAGCTACCAGCATGATGTTCCTGAACAAAGAAGATAAAAAGAGCCAGTACAGGCCAACTCCAGCAAATCATGGTGGTAGGTACAGGTTGGGTGGTATAGACACATGCCATCAACTTCAAAAGGATAGAAATTTTTATACGATGGTGTAGGAACAGTAATCTGAAAGATGTATCAGTGAGTGAGGTATCACCAATACAACTTCCCAACCCAGAAGGACACGGGCAATACAGGAGTAAACATCTCCCCTGGAAGCAGGGGAGACCTCAGGACGTCAATTGAGTGGGAAGAGAAGAAATCACTCTTTTAAATGTGAATAAGAATTTAGCAGACTTTGTTCACCGGGAAACAGAATTTGGGAGAAAAAAGTGGGGGGAAAATGTTGTGGAAAGAAAGTAGGAAAGGGAGCCAAGCATTAAGAAATCCCCAGCACAGAACAAATTCTGGGTGTGACCAAGGATGACAGAGAGCCTCTCCCCATTCCAAACCAAGTCTGACAGCCATGGAGCAGGTAGGAGTTTCAGTGAATTCATCTGGCACACAGTCATCAAATTATTATAATTTAGCTTCAGCAGCTACACCTGCTGCTTAAAAAACACATTTACCGCAGTAGAACTCTGCGAAATATTTTGCACATACAGCAAACGTGGCAAATTTTGCCACTTCATTGACTTTGTAAAACTGAAAGATCTCCCCCTTTGTCTTGCATAGTTTCACTAATTGCATCATTAACAGAGGCTGTTTGACCAAGATGGAGGAGAGAGAAATGACTTTTCTACATTTTAAGTGGAAATGCCAGTTAAAACAGAAAAATCCTCAGGCCTATGTGATACAGAACCCCTAAGAGATAAGATAGTTAAGTGATTACAGAGATGACATCTTTAAAAAAATCAAAAGAATTGACTTCTTTCATATATAATTGGTGTAATTGGATGACCAATCTCAGTTTCTTAATCTTCATAGTATGGACAACTCTTTTAGGGAAGGCAGAAAGGCAGGGTGAATGCAAAGTCTCAGCACAAAAAGAAAAGGTCTGAAGAGCAAAGCTTGCATATGAGAGAGCAGTAAAGGCAGAGTTCCCAAGGGGAGGGGTCTTGTGAACTCTGATGGTCTCCAGTGGTAGGATCTGCTGACCTGAAGGGTGGACTGGTGGGCCTGAGCACAGTAAGAAATGTTAATGCCCTTGAAAGGGACACAGATGGTTAACTAACATACTATATCACTACACGGTAAAGAACTTTTATCGACCACAGATGGTACAAAAGAAAACTTGTCTGGAAAACACTATGCCTGTAGTTATAATTATGTGCACAATATTATTCACCATTCTCTTGAGAACATCCAAAACTTGGAAACAACCTAAGTGTCCATCCACCAGGGACAGTTCCATAGTGTTCTATGCAATCATATGAGAAGACAGGAAGGAAAAAGAAAGATCAAGCTATGAGTTGGCTGAAGTCTGTACCAGTTAGGGCCATTAGTGTCACTTGGTAGTGTCACTTGGTATTGGGAATGTGACTCAATCGGTGCCAATTAACTTAATGACCACGTTACAAAAGGAGATTCAGTTAGCTAGAGGGAGTCATGCTCAGCACGGAGCAAGAAGACAATCTAACAGTTTGTGTGTTAGGAACACAGACTTTGAAGTCACATCTGGCTTGAATTCTGACCTCCCACACCCCTCACAGGGTGATACTGGGCAAGTCAGCTAAGGTCTCTGAGCCTTAGTGTCCTTGTTTGTAAAACAGGGATTAAATAGTACCTGCATCCTAGGGTTGAAGGAAGGATGAAATCAGACAATGCAATGAAGTGGTTAACACAGTGGCGGCCATCTATGGGTGTTGTCTGCAATAAATACTCATTCTAGCAACAATTATAATACAACACAATGAACACAATTTTTGTAAACATGCCATGGATAGACCAAAACCTACAGTAACAGCCATGAAGAGCAGGGAATGGGCAGATAAACCAGAGCCCAGCACTCCATTCTAATCACTTATTTGGTCCAGGTAAACTTGTTCTGTGGAGTAAATTCATTCAAAAAATGTAAAGTGAGTGTTCACCGTGTCCTAGGTTGACCCTGACGCTGGAGTGATGGTGGTGGGTTACAGACACTAAAGTCCTTCTGTCGTGCAGCTCACACCCCAGGGGGAGAGCATCATTCTCATTGTGCTCCCTCCATCCGCAATGCAAGCGTCTCCAGGGTGACGGTTAATTGTACATGTCACCCGCACTGGGATAAGGAACCCAGGTAGCTGGTGAAATATCAATTCTGGAGGTGTCTGTGAAGATGTCTCCAGAAGAGATCAGTATTTGAATCTGTAGAGTGCATGGAGATCAACCTCCCCAGTGTGGGCAGGCATCGTCCAATCCCTTAAAGGCCTAAATGGAAGAAGAAAAAAGGCAAAAACAAGGCAAATTCCTTTACTCATCTTGAGCTGGGACGTCCATCCTCTCCTGCCCTCAGGGCAGCTCCTGGTTCTTGGGCCTTCAGACTGCAGGACTTCTACCGGTCACTCTGCTCCCTCCTCCTGGCCACCATGCCAGGCCTTAAACTGAGAGTTACACCATCAGCTTCATGCTGCCCAAGGTTTGGGACTCACAATGGAGATACCCCCAACTTTCCTTGTTCTCCAGCTGGCAGACAGCAGGTCATAGGACCTCTGGGCCACCATAATGTACTGAGCCAACTCCCTTAATAAGTCCCTCCTTATATATCTGTATATCTATATGAAAGAGAAAGAGGGAGAGGGAGAGGGAGAGAGAGAGAGAGAGAGAGATCTCCTATTGGTTCTGTTTCTTTGAGACCTTAACATAGCTGGGAAATTTTTTTTTTTGCATTTTTTGACCGGGGCTGGGTTTGGACCTGCCACCTACGCCATATGGGGCCAGTGCCCTACTCCTTTAAGCCACAGGCGCTGCCAGCTGGGAACTTTTTCTTAAAACTTTCAGATTAACATACAGGCACATACAATTAGGTCGCATTGTTCGTGTTTGCTAGGTAAGTCTGAGTTGCAGTTGAACCCCTTGCCCTGGAGGGGTGCCTTACACCCCTAGGAACTCTTTAGGCTGCCTCGGGCTTCCCTCCAGGCCTAATGAGTCAGAAACCCAGGAGTTGAACCCCAGCAATCTAGGATCTAACACGCCGTCCAGGTGGCTCAGAGGCAGGTTAGCAATCTCTGAGCGTCTGCATTCCCAGCAAGCTTCCAGGAGAAGCTGGTGTCGAGAACGGATACTTAGAACCACTGATACAGTGTAAACAAGACAATAACAAATGCTGGAAGGAAATAAAACAGGGCAGGTGGTGTCTTAAGCCAAGTTCCTGAACAAGAAGACCTGGAGCTGAAAATTGTAAATGCAAGTTGTTTATTTCAGAGGGATCCCAGGAATCATAAGCAGGGGAGTGAGAATATGAGCCCGGCTAGGGAAGCAGCCTCAGGGTTTGCTGGTGCACAGAATAAGGATTGTGAGAACAGAAGTGTCAGTACGACCCAGACTTTCAGAGTTAGGACTCCAGCGCATGTGGTTCAGCCGACTGTAACTTCCTCTCTCACTGAAGGACCTTGGCCCAGCTGGGGTTGCACCGGCCACTGTAAACCAAGCTCAGTATCCACAGCCACGTGCAGAATGGAGGAGCCCAGTTCGGCTGCCACGCCCCCACCTCCACCCTGGGAGCCCCAGCGGAAAGAGCAGAGCAAACAGACTGATGGGGTTTCTGGCTGAGTCACGGCCACATCAAGTCCTTACTCCCCGGTCTTGCCTGCAGTTGCCGGGACCACATGGTTAAAAGATGTGTGAATAGGGCTGGGCACGGTGGCTCATGCCTGTAATACAAACACCCTGGGAGGCCGAGGCGGGTGGAGTGCCTGAGCTCCAGAGTTCAAACCCAGCCTGAACAAGAGTGAGACCCGGTCTCTAAAAAAAAAAACCTAGCCGGGCATTGTGGCAGCACCTGTAGTTTTACCTACATAGGACACTGTGGCAAGAGAATTCCTTGAGCCCAAGAATCTGAGGTTGCTGTGAGCTATGATGCTATGGCACTCTACCCAGGACAACAAAGTGAGACTGTCTCAAAAAAAAAAAAAAGATGTGTGCAGAGAAGTAGGCTGTATAACTTGTACAGTTTGTCCTTGAAAGGAGGAGGCTTCAGTCCTCCTCCCCTGCCCCCAGCTGAAACGCCAGCCCCAAGGCAGCCTCGCGGGCCATGATGACAAAGCCAGCATCCCTGTGATAGAAATAGGACAGAAGGACCCAGGGTTCATAACAGATTTTCACAGCAGGGTCACTGTTTTCTTTTGGGGCCTTTATTTCTGTGACACCAAATAAAATTCCACTGTTTTTAAGTCCCCATTTGGGGCTGGGGGAGGGGATGTCTGTGCAAAGGAGACTACAAAGGAGACTACCAGCTTCTACAGAGTTCAAGTTTTATGATCTCAAGAGCGAATGGAAGACAGAAAACGAAAGAACCCGTGATGATCAACATAATCACCCATAAATAGAATGGTTAGCACTGGGACTTGACAGGCACCAGTGTGGGGGGTTTATGGGGACTTCACCATTCTGCAAGAGTTCTGTTCTACCTGAGATCTATTGCATTGATTTGTTCTAACAAAGCTTTGAGCCTTTTCATTTTCAAATGTAACCAACCTTGCTTAATCTCGGCAGTATGTCTTCACTAGTAAACTCACTGGTGGCGTTCCTTGGGCCCTTCTGAGATTCAAAAGAAGTCACCAAATCACTGAGTTAAACGGAGCTGACACGGCTGGAGTGCAGCCCAAGATCCTGCAAGAACAGAGAAGGGGGAAGTCACAAATCTTATCATCGTATCATCTCCCAAAAGACTTCACTAAAAGGCAAAGAGTCAAGGTTCTTGCTGCTCTGACAAGAGAGAAAAATGCACATGGACCACAAACAAATGTATCTTGTCTAATGTGCAAGGAGGCAAAGACGGTCCTTAAACCCTGAGTGGTAAAATCATATCTCTATTTTCTTTAGTATGGATAAAACTGCCCTTTCTCTCACCAGCATTTTATTGTCCCAGTCTATTCTTTCATACAACCAAAAGAAAACTCCGTTTATTCTTACAACAATGTTATAAACTTTTAATTTATATGTGATACAAAGTAGTCTATGGATAATAACAAGTAATCTTAAGTAAGTGCCCAATACATGCCTTAATCCACTTTTCTCACCGTAGTCTGGTATCACCTTGTTAGGTAGGTACAATGAATACCACGTTAAAAATGAGAAGACTGACCCAGGAAGGAGGCAAATAACTGGCCAAGGTCACGCAGCCAGGGAGCGGCTGATTCTGAATCAAATCTGGGCGGGCAAACCTCAGTGCCAACATTATTCTATTTGTCCCTTGGCTCCTTGCCATTAGTCTTTCCTTCAGCCAGTGACTTACCTTTAAGGAACATCAGCAGTGGAAGAGTGTTGAGTAGTTTCTTTAGAGCTGATAATATCCTCACGTGCAAGGTTTGTGTCTGTCTTATAAAACCATCCGATAATTGCAAGTCATGTGGTGGGGGGGACTACCAAGATTTACCTCTCAGGAAGGACTTGCTGTCCAGCTGTGGGAGTGTGGTCAGAGGACAGCAGACAGGCAGAGATCTCCTCCTCCAGCATCTGCAGGTGCACAACCATACCTTCTCAAGGTCATGCCCTTCCCTCAGCAGCCTACACACAGTGACCAAGCAAGGTGTGGGCCCAGCCCCAGACACTCTGAGGGTAGCCCTGTTACTGCAGTTTGACCTGTGCCTCTGCCCAGTCTGTTTTCCCTTAGCAGGGATTGATTCCAAATAAACACGTCACACTCTAAACTCTATCTCAGTGCCTGATTCTGGAGATGCCACCTGGGTCCCCAACAGAGATGCCTGTTGAAGGAGGAAAAGAAGACACAAAAACATGGTGAATACAAAATTTCAGCCTTGGATTTTTGCATAGCCAATTCATTCAGCAGATAATTTTTCTTGATATTTCAAGCACCTTCCTAGGACAGAACAAAACAAGCAATGTTCCTGCCCTTGTTCCTGCCAGGTTCTGATGGCATTTTTTTCTTCCTCTCTTTCTTCCTTCCTTTCTTTCTTTCTTTCTTTTTCTTTCTTTCTTTTCTTTCTCTCTCTCTCTCTCTCTCTCTCTCTCTCTCTCTCTTTCTCTCCTTTCTTCCTTCTTTTTTCTTTCTTTCTTTCTACCTTTCTTTGTTTCTCTTTTTTTATTAAATCATAACTGTGTACATTAATGCAGTCATGGGGTACAATGTGCTGGTTTTATATACAGTTTGAAATATTTTCATCAAACTGGTTAACATAGCCTTCCTGGCATTTTCTTAGTTATTGTGTTAAGACATTTATATTCTACGTTTAGTAAGTTTCACATGTACCCTTATAAGATGCACAGTAGGTGTGGTCCCACCAATCACCCTCCCTCCACCCAACCTCCCCCCCCCCATCCCCGTTATGCTTGAATATATGGAAAAAAACAGGGATTCTACAACAAAACACATAGAAGTGATAAAGGAATACAGCAATGTCTCAGGCTACAAAATCAACACTCATAAATCGGTAGTCTTTATATATACCAACAAGAGTCAAGCTGAAAAAACAGTCAAGCACTCTATTCCATTCACAGTAGTGTTTCTCTTTTTTTTAAGGCAGCTACAGCAAATAAAATTCTGTGACACTAA
>CAUYPK010106774.1:0-76649 GCA_963574355.1 Loris lydekkerianus
GTCTTGTGGTATAGTTGGGTTATAGCCTTCATGTGAAAGCTATAGTTTACCTTCATAGTAGGGCTGAGTACATTGGGTACTTTTTCTTCCATTCCTGGGATACTTTGCTAAGGAGAATATGTTCCAGCTCCATCCATGTAATGCATTTGCTTTCTGAAGACATCTTGCAAAGAGCACTTGTCAAAAATGACTTGCATAATTTGAGGGGTAGCTTATGTTGGGGGGGAGCGGGTTTAGTTTTCCTTACCCATCCTAGTTTTATGGCCAAGACCCTGTAGTGAAAGACAGATTCAGGGGAGAAAATTACAGATGTATCTCATGTAAGTTTTACGTGACATAGGAGCCTTCATAAGGAAGTGAAGACCCAAAGAAGTGGCTAGACTTGTGTATTTTTATGCTAGATTTAAGAAAGAGTAGATAGTTGTGGAGAAATGTGATTGGACAAGGGTGTGATCTAATGGAGGAGACTTGGCAAGGCCTGGGTGTCCATATTCTTTTGTGTCCCTTTCCTCTGGGCATAGAGAGGAGTAACCTCTCACATGAGGATTTTTAACCCACTTGAGGGGAAGGTCAGAAAATCCTTCCCCAGTTTTAGAAAAGGGGAAAGTGAGTGCTGTTTTCTCGGATACCAGCATGCCATATGGGGGGGGGGGGGGTAGCCTGTTCTGGACCCATAATTTACATCTAAGAACGAATAAAAATTGTGTTGCTCTTAATTGCAATTACTCTGAGATTTTCAAAGCAGATATTTTTGTTTTCAATGCTTTAAGCATGGTATTATTGTGGCTTTTGTACTTCAGCATCATCTGGTTGAAAAAACAAGATTGGAAAGAGCCTGGAGAGCTGTTAACAGGTTGAATTTGTCTAGGCAATTTCAAAGCCCATCTGGAAGCAACACTGTGCAAGTTGTGCCTTTGACCATTTTCCCACTTGGTAATTTTACCAGAGAGGGAAATTCGCATTTTGTGCTTTTTTTGTGTGACCTGAGTAAGAAGTGCCAAGGTGGTTTGCATTAACTGATCCATTAACTTTCTTCCTCCACAGATTTCCTCAACAGTGCTCCCTGATTAAAAGAAATTTCTCCTCTTTTCCCAGTTATTCAGTGAATTACTCTTTCTCCCCAGGGCCCTGGGGAAAGGGAAACCCAAGCATAACCTCAGGGCAGGATTAGCAGCTGGGGAGGAGCCACTTTCTGTTCTTTGTTAAAGCCAGGCCAGTTCTACACTTGAGAACAGGAATTTACGAAATGATGTGGCCACACCTTCCATTTTTCTTTCTCCTGGTACTTTCCTTTATTAGACCTCTGAGGGGGACGTGGAACCCCTCGGCAGATGCTTAAAGGTGCTGTCACTGGAACAGCACCTGCCCTGTGCCCACCTGGTCTGCCTTTGTCTCCTCCCAGGTTCCTTTTCTGGTCAGGAGCCCAGGGGCCCCCAGACTGTCTTCTAGCTGGGCTCACAGGAGACCCCTCATTACTCTCCCAGGGCCACCATCTTTCCACACTTCATGGTGTCCAGTTTCTGTTCCTATTCACTTTCCAAGAAACTGTTCTACCTAAAATCCCCAGCAGGGGAGGAAGATCTTCCATGTTTTATTAGAGAACTTAGCATTAAGCTATAGTTTTCTATTTTAATCATTCTTCCCAGTTGTGAGATCCTTCAGGGAGCCACACAGGTCTTACTCTTCGTTGAATCCCTAGTTTCAGGCCTTAAAATTTGGCAGTCAGTCAGCAGTTGTTGAATTGTCTAATTATTATTTCCACAATGAAGCTGGAGAAATTATTCTGTTCCTGAGTACCAGCCAAGCCTCAAGTGCCCTCCTTTCCCTCCTCTTTATAGATGTTAGGATAAGACAATTGAAAAGTTGTTGTAATTGAATGAACTGTAAGCACAATGCCACGAACCTTTAATTACCTCTTACTGAAGATCATATGACTCTATTTATATACCCATTATTAAACAGCAGTAGGGCAACCAATTTTTTATTGAGGTTAGAATTCACAGATCATGAAATTTAGTCTTTCAAAGTATGCCTTTCAGTGATTTTTAGCATGTTCTCAAAAGTTTTGCAAGTATCACCACTATCTTTTTTTTTTTTTAAGAGACTGTCTCACTTGGTCGCCCTCAGTAGAGTGCTGTAGCATCATAGCTCACAGCAACCTCCAGCTCTTGGGCTTGGGCGATTCTCTTGCCTCAGCCTTCCAAGTAGCTGGGACCACAGGTGTCCGCCACAACGCCCAACTATTTTTTGTTGCAGTTTGCCCAGGGCTGGGTTTGAACCCACCACCCTCGGTATATGGGGCTGTCGCCCTATTCAGTGAGCCACAGGTACCACATGCCACTATCAATTTTAAAACATTTTTATTACCCCCCCCAAAGAAACTCTGCACCCCTTAGCCTTACCCCCATCCTCCCAGCTCCTCAGTTCCAGACAAAACCACTGATCTACTTTCTGTCTTTGGATTTGCCCGTTTCTGAGCATTTCATAACAGCAATATCATAAAATATGTGGTACTTTCTAACTGCCTTCTTTCACTCAGCATAATGTTTCTAAAGTTTCACCCATGTGTTGATATTTCATTTTGTAATTGGTAAATAATATTTCATTGTATAGATAAGTCACATTTTGTTTATCGATTAATTAATTGATAGACATTTGGGTTGTTTCTATATTTTGGCTATTGTGAATAATGCTGAGGTGAACGTCCATGCACAGGTTGGTTTTCTGTGTGCATGTGAGTGTTCTTTTCTGTCGGGTCTGTTTCTAACAGTAGAATTTCTGGGTCATTTGGTAGCTCTTATCCACCCTTTTGAGGAACTGCTAGACTGTTTTCCAAAACCAACTCTATGATTTTTCATCTCCCACCAACAAAAAAGAATATGAGGATTCCAATTTCTTCACATTCTTGCCACCACTTGTTGCTGTCATTCTGTTTGTAGTGGATGTGTGGTATCTCAGTGTGGTTTAGACTTGCATTCCCCTGATGACTTAATGCCCTAGAATGTCTTTTCACGTGCTTGTGGCTATTTATGTATCTTCTTTGGCTAAATGTTTATTCAAACCTTTTGGCCATTTTTAATCGGATCATCTTTGTATTAGTGAGTTGCAATAGTTCTTTTTTCTATTCTGGATCTTAGACCCTTATCAAATACTTTAAAATATTTTTTCCCATTGTGTGGCATGTTTTTTTCTCTGATGGTATGTGTTTTAACGGACTTGTTTTTAAAATAAAACTGAAGACTTACTCCTTGTATTCCACCTTATAGTGATTGTTCATTCCAAATAACTATCAAAAAGATGCTCCATTATTCTTTCTTTTTCTAGACCTTTTATTTGGAAATAGTGTTAAACTTATAAAAACATTACAAGAATAAGAACAGTACAGAACTCGTATACTATTTACCAGATTCATCTCTTAAGTTTTTGCTCCTTTCTCCCTCTCTTTCCACTCACACACAAGTAGACAATTTTATTCTGAACCAGTTGAGGGTAAACTACATATATTATGACCTTTTAATCCTAAAACCTTCACTGAGTTTTTCCTAAGAATAAGGGTAGTCTCTTACATAACCATAGTAAGTTACCAACTTCAGTAAATTTAACACTGATGTGATACTTTTATCTGATTGACTCTTCACATTCCAATTTTGTCATTTGACGCAATGTCCTGTATGGTATTTTTTTCCTTCTCTATGGAATTCAATCCAGAATCAGGTTTTATATCTGAGTGAGAAAATTAATAGTGCATATGTATTTTCTAAACGCATACTGAGATTACTACTTTCAGGCCTCTTCTTTTTTGGATCAGAATTTCTGGCTGGTCTCATCTGCTCCCATTACCTAGGACTCCCCTCATGGAGTGGGGCTGGTTCTGTTTCCTGAACACTTCCTGAGAGAAGGTTTCCAGGTGGAGGTGACGAGTGAGACACTAGGATGGGCCAGTCTGCCTTTGCTAAAGAGATAAAAAAACTGGTCAGTGTTCAAGGTATCTGGTTGACCTCCAGACACCACAACATGTGGCCAGTTCACTTTCTTCCTGGCATTGCTGTTTGTCAAGACCCTGGTTTATCCCCAGCGGGCACCTGCCCCTGGGAGTTCTTGACAGAAATGCAAGGGGGTGGGGCAGTGTAAATACTCATTATCCTTTGACTGTGCTCCTGCCTGGCTCTTATTTAACCCATTTAGTCTTTTTCCTTGTGCGGAGGCCCAGGAAATGTTACATGTCACCAAATTCCAAATTCTCAATTCTAGCAATTCTGTTTGCAGATACAGAAAAGGCATTTACTATTTTTGAAAACAGGTGCAAAACTATTCAAAATAAATTACTCTCATTCTAGAGTATGCATTGCAGTTTTCAAAGTGTTTTCTTATTTATTTTATCATTAAATATAGCTATCTCTCCTCATAACGAACACTTGAGGTAGACATGGCACAAGTGACATTCATTTTGTCCAGGAGCCGCTATGGTTTAGGAGGCTTCCACTCTAGCCAAAGCTTACACTTGGCTTCTCTGATTTCCCATCTTATGCTGTTTCCACAGGGCTGCGCATCTTAATCAATTTCTTAATTAGAACTTAGTATTGTGCATTTTGTAGAAATTGCTTTCTGCAACATTCAAGAATAATAAACATCCATACCCTAGATTTTTAATGATCTGAGACAACAGAGAAGTATATAAAAAAGATTAGTCTCCTGAGCATTTAATTCTGCAAGGGAGGAGGGATGGAAGGAAGTCTCACGTGCAGAGATAAAAGCAGCTTAAGGGTATCTTAGATGGGATGCTGCCTAGGACTCTTGGAGACTTAATAATCAGTTTCCATTTCCAACTCATGGAATGTTCCTGTTGCTTACCTAGAACATTTTGTAAGAAAATTAGAAACTGTCGCTATTCAGGACAAATGCTGTAATATTGAAGATGCCAATTGTCTAGATTATTTGAAAATATTTGAAAAAATTTCAAACATAAAGAAAAGTCCAGAGCATCAAATATTGAACACCTGTATCCCTCCTCCCCTCCATCCTCCCCCCCCCCCATCTAGATTCTGTAGTTGTTAACATTTTCCTCATTAGTTTTATAACATATCTCCAGGCTGTTTGTGATGTATTTTGTTAGTATGGTCATTAATCATCTTTGATGTTCTGGGTGGAAGTCTTTCCGTGGCTGAAATTTACTTTTATTTCTCAGAATACTTTTCAACCCGGAAAACATGGGGCGGAGCTGACAGCACAGGCCTTGACTCTTATGCTGACATCACCTGAGCCCGCCGCATGGGCAGGTTCACATTGCACTTGTGCATTCATGTGTTATGGCAACCTACGGGTTATTGGTGTAGAGATGGAAAGACTGTCCTCCTCCCCATTTTTTAACAGATTTAAAAAGTGTCCCAGAATGCAGTTCCAGTGTGGCAAATGTATATTTTCGAATGCTTTTAGGGGTAGATGGGAGTGAGCCTAGCAGGGTGAGTTAAATGTGGTAGCATCTTTTCTGCTTACTGGAAATAGTGTTTTTTATGTTGGACCAATCAATGGATTAGTGAGAGTTTTCAGAAATAGAAAATAAAATAATTGTAGAAGTCCCTGAGTTAGTTTGAGCTGTTGTATAATATCTGCCCTAAGTCATTTTATTGCCTTCCCAAGATTCTTAAACTCTGTTTATCCTTTTCTCTGCCTCTTTTAGAAATAGAGGTACCAAAGAGATTTTTGTGAGACTTAAGAGCTGCTGTAATGCTTCATTATCTAAACTTAAATTCAGTATAGCAACGTTGAAGGTTAAGGAAGTTTTTGGCGCTTTCAGGTAGTAAGGGAGGTAATTATAAGCTTTCAACCCAAGGTCAAGATAAATATAAATCTGGAGGAGGAAAAAAAAAGAGTCTGACTTCTCAGTAGACAGTATTCCTTCTCACTGGAGAAGACGTTAATACTTCCTATGAAATGGACATCAATTTACTTTGTTTCTCCCAGCCTGTCTCTCCAGTGGAGAGCACAGCTAATTCTTAGGGTAAGTGGCCTCTTCTGCAAGAATAAAGCCTGGCCCAAGGAGAGCTGAAGTGGACTGCTCCCAAAATTAAGAGGTTGGGAGATGCATTTGCTTCTTTTCCTTTCTCTGCCCTACTTGGATCTTTCTAAAATCAAGAAACAAAATGAAATCAACTTTCAAAAAGATATCAGAAAGACAAGGCAAATTCAGTTGGTTTGGTGGGGCATCTTTCCTGTGTTTTCTTTTTGAAGTTACAAACTTCAAAGAGCCAGAGGAGAGCTAACTGTAGGGGAGGATGGGTGACCCCAGGGCCAAGGTTGGGTTTACCTAATCCTGACATTTGGTGGGGAGGGGGCAGCTGGTGGTTTGGTTGGGGGGGGGGGGAATGTTCTGAAAAATGTATTAGCCTTTGTCTTTAGGGCATCAAAAGTGAATTTACTTCTGAATCAAGTTAATGCCAGGTGCATCACCCTGTGTTCCACATTCCCTGTGTCAGGGATACATCTGGAGCCTTCAATGATTTTCCCTGAAACTGAATGAAATTGGCTTTACTGTGGTGTATTTCTGCCTTCCTGAAATCCCCCAGGTGAAGAATAGAGTGCCCAGGAGTGAGGGAATTATACATGTTACCAGAATGTCTGTTAAGAGGGGAAAAGAGGAGACTTTAATCCAGAGTAACTGATTGATTCACTAGGGTAGGACAGAAAATAGCTGAAAACAAGACAGAGCCACTTAGCCCCACCACACCAAGTAAGTCCCCAGTGTCTCAGGCCGTAGCACTGTATGGGTCCTTTGCCAAGCTCTAGGGGGAAAGGTACAGACACCAGTCCCAGCTTTTGGGCAAAAGGCTGGTTAATCACTACTCTAGGAGCCACCCAACCTAACTTCACCATATCTGCTCATCTAGCCAAACAGTATAAATTAATCATGGGGTGGAAGCAGCGGAAAAACTCCGGTAACATGAATACCAGAGTAGATCAACTCCCCCAAGGAACGATATTGTGGACACAACTGAAGATCCCATTCATAAATGGCTGAGATGTCAGAAATTGAATTCAGAATCTGGATTACAAATAAGATTAATAGAATGGAGGTAAAGTTGGCATTAGAAATTCAATGTGCAGGGCTGCGCCTGTGGCTCAGTCGGTATGGCGCCAGCCCCATATACTGAGGCTGGCGGGTTCAAACCCAGCCCCGCAAAACTGCAACAAAAAATAGCCAGGCGTTCTGGCAGGCGCCTGTGGTCGCAGCTACTCAGAAGGATGAGCAAGAGAATCTCCTAAGCCCAGGAGTTGGAGGTTGCTGTGAGTTGTGTGATACCGTGGCACTCTACCAAGGGCCATAAAGTGAGATTCTGTCTCTACAAAAAGAACGAAAGAAAAGAAATTCAAGGAGCATTTCAAAAGTTGTCTCAAGAATTCAGTGAATTCAAAGACAAAATCACTAAAAGATTTTGAGACATTGAGACAAGAATTTGCAGCCCTCAAAGATGTGAAAAATACAGTAGAATCCCTCAGTAACAGAATGGAGCAAGCAGAAGAAAGGATTCCGACATTGAAGACAAAGCTTTTGAACACTCCCAAACTCTAAAAGAGGAAGAGAAATGGAGAACAAAAATGGATCATTCTCTCAGAGAGCTCTGGGATAATTTGAAAAAAAAAAAAAAACTAATATTCGCCTTATAGGAATCCCTGAAGGTGACAAAGTTGCTTCACAATACCAAGAGATTCTGAAATTCAGATAGCAGACAGTTTCAGAACTCCAGCACAACTCAACCCAAATAAGACATCCCCTAGGCACATCATAATTAACTTCACTAAAGTTAGTATGAAGGAGAAAATTCTGAAAGCAGCGAGACATAAGAAAACCATAACCTACAAAGGGAAGAATATTAGAATGACTTCAGATCTCTCTGCTGAAACCTTTCAAGCCAGAAGAGGGTGGTCATCGACTTTTAAACTCCTAAAACAAAAAGACTTTCAACCCAGGATCCTGTATCCAGCAAAACTGAGTTTCATTTATGATGGAGAAATTAAATACCTTAATGTCATTCACATGTTGAAGAAATTTGCCATAACTAAACCAGCACTCCAGGATGTTCTCAGATCTATCCTCCATAATGACCAGCACAATCCTTCACCACAAAAGTAAACTCACTCAGAAACTATTCATCAAACTTCAACTTTCACAGTGGCGAAAGGATTAAAAATGTCCACTGGACTTTCGAAAAACGCGAAACCCAAAATTGTACCAGGCTTATCAATATTTACAATTAATGTGAATAGCTTAAATTGTCTTCTAAAGAGGCAAAGATTGGGTGACTGGATACAGAAAACTCAGGCCAGATATCTGCTGCATATAAGAATCTCATCTTACTTTAAAAGATAAATATAGACTCAGGGTGAAGGGATGGTCATCTATATTTCAGGCAAATGGAAAGCAGAAAAAAGCAGGTGTTTCAATTTTATTTGCAGATACAATAGGCTTTAAACCAACAAAAGTAAGGAAAGATAAGGATGGTCACTTCATGTTTGTTAAGGGTAACAGTCAGCATTATGAGATTTCAATTATTAACATTCATGCACCCAACCAGAATGTGCCTCAGTTTATAGGACAAAATCTAACAGACATGAGCACCTTCATTTCCTTCACCATAATAGTCGGAGATTTTAACACTCCTTGGCAATGTTGGATAGATCCTCCAAAAAGAAGCAAAGCAATTTTAGACTTAAACTTAACCATTCAACAGTTGGATTTAACAGACATCTACAGAACATTTCATCCTAACAAAACTGAATACACATTCTTCTCATCAGCCACGGAACATGCTCCAAAATCGATCACATTTTAGGTCACAAGTCTAACCTCAGCAAATTAAAAAAAATAGAAATTATTCTTTGCATCTTCTCAGATCATCATGGACTAAAAGTTGAACTCAGCAACAAAGGAATCTGCATACTCATACAAAAACATGGAAGCTAAATAACCTTATGCTGAATGATAGCTGGGTCATAGATGAGATTAAGAAGGAAATTACAAAATTTTTGGAACAAAACAATAATGAAGACACAAATTATCAGAACCTCTGGAATACCACAAAGGCAGTGGTAAGAGGGAAATTTATAGCGCTGCAAGCCTTCCTGAAGAGAATGGAAAGAGAGGAAGTTAACTTAATGGGACAACTCAAGCAACTGGAAAAGTAAGAGTATTCTAATCCCAAACCCAGCAGAAGAAAAGAAATAAACAAAATTAGAGCAGAATGAACTGAAATTGAAAACAAAAGGATTATACAGTAGATCAAGAAATCAAAAAGTTGGTTTTTTGAAAAGGTCAATAAAATAGATAAACCTTTGGCTAACCTAACCAGGAAAAAAAGAGTAAAATCTCTAATTTCATCAATCAGAAATGGTAAAGATGACAGAAAAAAGGGGGGGGGGGGGAAATAGAGCCTGATTCTTTTTGTAATGCAACCTAGATGAAGTGAACCAAAAATCTTTAAGAGACATGAGACTTAAATGGCAAGTTTTTGAATTAGGAGGCTAAATATTAAAGTTTATCCACATTAATTTTGATATTTAAGTCACTTGCAGTCAAAATTCTTAATGGATTGACAGGAGGAGCAAGTGGAGTTGGATTTAAAAATCAGTAAAAGAGGAGAAAGTGACCACTCCTATGTTATTTATGTGAGTGTATATGTGGATATATTTTATATATATATACAACTATAATAATTAGAATTATAAACAGATTGTCAAAAAACAAGTTCTATTTTCACATAAAAATTGAAATGATAAAAAAGCCTTTGCAATTAAAGGGGAATGAAAGGAGAATTTATTCAACAAATGGTTAGGTCTTCATCTCACAACAAAATAAATTCAGATGAACTAAAGAGCTGAATGTTTGTTCACACATGAAAAATAAGCCTTCAGTAAAAATCTAAATTATATAAATGATTCCTTTAGCAATGGTCTTTACAAAAAAATAGATCTCAGTATGGAAAAATACTGATGGTACCAAATGATGTGAAATATGGTGAAGGAAAGGTTGGAATGACTGGCATGCTTTATTGCCTAGTTGTTTTAGAGGGTCAGGCAGAGATAGATTTTTTTAAGACAGAATCTTACTCTATTGCCCCTGGTATCAGCCTTTTTCAAGGCAACCTCAAACTCCTAGGCTCAAGCGATCTTCCTGAGTAGCCAGGAAGCTGGGACTACAGGCACCCAGCTAATTTTTCTATTTTTGGTAGAGAGGGGGTCTTGCTCTTATTCAGGCAGATCTTGAACTCCTCAGCTCAGGCCATCCTCCTGCCTTGGCCTCCCAGAGTTCTAGGATTTCAGGTGTGAGCCACAGCATGCAGCCTAGATAGACATGTATGTTACTCTTTTCCAAGATTTGTAATGTGGTTGACGTATACTTATTTGAAGAAAAATTTATTTAGGTGTTTCAAGTTATGTTCATTCCTACTTTTATAGGTGTCAAGTTGATGTTTTATATGTGTAAGTTAGTTGAATGTTAATCCATCCAACTAGGAATGATTTCAAGAGGGATTTATTCTGAGTAGTTGGGACCATTAGTTGAAAGACGCTGTTCCTGGTGACTGAACAGTAAAGGGAATGAGAAATGCCTGCCCTGTTCATTGCATTCCTAACCTAGACACCTCAGAGACTGTAGTTCTTACCTCCTATGCTTTGAAAGAGACTGTTTTTACAAAGTGCGTCTGTGCTGTTAGGAAGATCTTGACATAATCTAGATTGATTGTGCAATTCAGTCATAAATATGCCCTCTGTTCCCCAGTGGGCGACCTCCCCACCTTGTCGCCCTCCCTGTAAATCATGGGCATCCACCACATTCTCAGTGATTGCAGCTAAGCTAATGGAGAGGAGGGAATATTGTTCATAGCAGTTCTTCCTTACTGTCTCCCTGTTAGTCAGAAAAGTTTTACTTTCTCAACCCACTTAAACATTAACTGCTCACAAGGAGACAAAATCATTTTCCTTCTACTCCTTCAGTGAAAAGCACGGAGCTAGAAAGAGTAAAGATAGACAAATCTGTGTTACACATTGGCTAATGCGCCTCGGTGAGGCAGAGTGTGCTGGCTGCACTTTCCCCGTGTTCAGCCACAGCAGAGACACAGACATACTTTCCAGGTGTCCTACTCCTGACTGTTATGTGGCTTAAGCATTTGGAGGCAGAAGAGGGTCTGGACAGTACCTTTCACCAGTGTTTCATCTTCTGGTAACATCTGTAGGACAAATGCCTAGAATCAAAATGGGATCAGAACCTCTTGTTTCTAATTTCCAATCAGAAGGAATTTATTCTTGAAGCACAGGCTGCTCTATAATCATAGTGTGGGATATAAATGTCTTAACTTATTATTTCCAGTTCCCATCTGTGTGTGGTTTTTGGAGAAAGAGACAGTCATGTCATCATTAGTTGAAATTCACATCTCTCCTGTACTAATTTTACCAAATATGTTTATTTCCTCTTTCCCTAAACTCATGGCCTGAAGTTGCTAAATAGCGGCCAGGTTGGACTGACATGTCCTTTGCTGCTCTGCCATTGTATACCTTCTTTATCATCAGCAAGTCCACATCAGATTGACATGACTTAAAACCCAGAGAAAGACATGGCTGGGGGGGAATGAAGAGAAATTCTAATGTGTTTCACAGCCTTAGGACTTCATAGGTAACCTTGAAGATGGGAAAATATCATGGCCTATTTTATTGAGGTCTCACTAGCAGTAAAATATTACATTGCAGACAGATTATAATGTTTCAACCAATTAGCAATAAAGAGAAGCATTTTAATATGCAAATTAATTAGATTTAAAATTTTGGCACTGGGAATTAATAAAGGGTTCTATTGAAGGCTTCCTGCTGAAGACATTCATAAATCATAAAGTTCATAAAGCTGAAGACTGGGATTAAGAGGTATGACTGAGTTATCCTTTATTCCCAATGCAGTTAGGCCTTGAAACTTCATGGCCCTTTTTGCAAACTTTTCAAAGTACTAGGAAAGTAGTAGTATCCTAGCGGGAATTTACAGACCTCAAGTTGTAAATGTGCACACATACTGGGAGTGGCAGTTCTCGCCAAACAAATGACCATTCTTACTACTGTTTTTCCTGGTTCTGGGCCTTACTGCAGTTTTCTCTGTCCAGAGAAACAGGTATTGTACTTGAGCAGAGGAAAGGCTAATACAGCCCTGTAGAAGTGCTCAGACAAACTAAATTTTTTTTTTTTTTATTCTTGGAACAAACACTTTGAGCAATTTTTTTTTCCTTTGGCTTTTTGGATATATGACATTCATGGGTGTGTGAAGTTATGAGTTGAGCATAGACAGCTGGTGAGTTAAATTGATGTTTTGAAAGTTACTTTCTAGTAGTTGCCAGGTGTGTGAGGCAAGTGACCAGAGACGTGAAGAGAACCCCTGTAAATTCATCTGTAGCAACAGTGGCTGCCCCACCACCCAGGACGAACTGTAAGGAGCTATACTGCTAGGGGATCTTGAACACACAGTGCAAGGTTCCAAGGCCTCACCCTGTGGGGGAATGGTGACAGTCCAGAGAGGAGAGGCTGCTGAGTGTGCCCCCTAGCTGCCCTGCCTTTGTTATCAGACAGGTCTGCTGGGAAAGTTTTATGTTTTTTGTGTTTTTTTTTTTTGTTGTTTGTTTGTTTGTTTTTTCTTTTTGAGATAGAGCCTCAAGCCGTCACCCTGGGTCGAGTGCTGTGGCATCACAGCTCACAGCAACCTTAAACTCCTGGGCTTAAGCAATTCTCTTGCCTCAACCTCCCAAGTAGCTGGGACAACAGGCGCCCACCACAACGCCTGGTTATTTTTTGTTGTTGTTACTAGTTGTCATTGTTGTTTGGCAGGCCCAGGCTAGGTTCGAACCCACCAGCCCCCGTGTATGTGGCCCGTACACTAGCCACTGAGCTATAGGCACCTAGGCTACTGGGAAAGTTTATAATTTATCTTTTTGGTGATTTCCAAGAGGTTTTGAGGCCTTTCCGTGCAAGGTTTGAGGTTCTCTAGAAATTTCAGAACAACAGAGTACCTGCTGAAAGGATGTTGTGTGTTCTGGTGCTGCTAGAATAAAAGGTATTTCAGTCAGACTTTTTTCCATCTTCTCACATACCAGCACATGAGATAAACAAATCCAGATCTGCTTTTACCAGGTACTTACCCTGAATTTTCTTATCAAAGTAGCAGTAGCTTACATGTCTAGAAATGTCACAACATAATCACTCCCTTCTGCCTTGTGCTTATTGGCCTCAGAGAGGTGTTTACTATGACAGTGCAGGGGGAAAGGTCATGAAAACCCTTTGGTGAGTACCTTGTATAGATGTAAGGTGATTGATTACTTGTGTAGAGTAACTTTCCTGGACCTTTTTCTTAGACAATTATCTGTGAAGGCGGGGGGGGGGGTATGTGAAATAGCATGATTTTAGTAATATGTCTAGCTTTGAAATTATGAGATACAGAAAAGTTGTGATTTGCCCAGAGTTACAAAGCTAATTCTTAATAACTAGAATCATAGAATCTTTTTGATTGGAGGACAATCTCTATACCTAGCCATTTGTCACGTGGATGATCTGTCTGGAGCCTCCAACCCACATGGTCACAAAGCCTATGCTTGAACATCCCTGAGGCACCTTTCAGGGAGCTCTGTTCTATCTCTAGGATAGGACTTTTTCTTTAAAAAAAAAAAAAGTTTTCTTTATGCTGAGCTGAAGTCTATTGCCCGTGTAGTTCCCCTTGAGGCCATGTAATACAAGTCTACTTCCTCTTACAAAAGACAGCCTTTCCAGTGTTGTACAAGGGCAATGTTCCCTGCCCTTCTCCCTTACCCCTTCCTTCAACCACTACCAGGAAACATGGCCTTGAGTGTGTCCGTCATCCTCGGAATGTGTCCCAGATTATATGCAGCCCCTTTAAAAACAGGCAGAACCTGATGCTCCCTGTGCAGTTTAATCAGTACCTGTCACCCCATTTTCTCAGTGACACCTTTTTTTACACAACCAAACCTTGCATTTGTGTTGCTTTAGAATGATTTGAGGTTACTGCAAAGTGAATCTAAATACCAATTATTTTCAAATAAAAGAAAGGTGAGACAAGATGTAGTAACAGCAGGTTTTTAAAGATTTTTAAGTGTTGGACTTTATATACTTGGTGCTGTTGTAGTTCCTTCCCCTTCCCCCTTTTAACCTGTCATTTCATGTTAGCTTGTTAAGCTTTAGAGATTTATATTCTGTCCTCGAGAACTGTCTTCCCTTTTTTTGATATTTCAGGAGACTTTGTGATACCTTTTATTAGACCTTTTACTACGTTGCATTATAACTACCAACATTCACTTATGAATTCTAAGATAGTTGTGTCTCATCATGTATCTCTTTTTTCTTCAACACTTACAGCTCATAGTAAATACCTGAAACATTGTTAAGTGAATGAGTCAAAAATATTTCTGCACTTACATTCTGAAAATTAGGTGTTATTTTTAATAAATATTATATATTCTTTAATTATTTAAATGTTTATTATAAAACTTATGTATATAAATTTATACTTACAAGATTAATAAAAATAAGCTACTTATATATGCATATATGAACTTTATGGATTCCCTGTATATGTTGTTAACTTATTTTCAAGTAAGTTTAAGAAGACAATGCTCTAGGTGCTGTTTTTCATCTCTCTAGGAACTTGGGGGCTATTGATCCGATCTTTGGCGTTCTTTGTAAAACAAGGTTCATTTCATAATCTCTTCTATTGTGAATTACATATGTGTTCCTAAAAATCACCATGCTATGCCCAATGGCAACATTAAAACTGTGTAGAGTCTTAGCACTTTGGGAGGCTGAGATGGGAGGATTGCTTGAGCCTAGGACTTGGAGGTTTCAGTGAGCTATAATGATACCGCAGGACTATACTGGGGGTGATAGTGAGACCCTGTCTCCAAAAAAAAACCATAGTGTTTATGGGAAATATGAGGCTAGAGACATAAAAATGTCATCACTGACAGATTTAAAAAGAATAGAAAAAAGAACCGTAGCAAAAACAGTAATTTGGTTTTATACATGTTAAATGATCAAGAAATACATAAATACTATAGAAAATATTGCACCTACCTTGTAAAAAGCAGGAAGTTTGCTTATGGAAGTAAACATTGGAAGGGTTCCAGCTGGTAAGTTATAGTGGAGTGGTAGAAGAAGGGTTATCTGAAATTGGAGAGAAAGTTGTAACATCAGATATGAATGGGGAAGACTTTTAACCCGCAGTGAACATGAGGGAGATGGTGAATTTTGAGGTATAGTGTATTCCTATATAGTATACATATAGTGTATTCCTAGGGGCTTGGTTCACTTTTTTGCATTACTTTGTGTGGGGGGGGTTCTTTTACTTTTTTCTTCTTTTCTTTGTATGTGTGATGGTGGATGGTGGTGGGGGTTTGTTTGTTGTTTTTGAGTTGGGGTCTTGCTGTATCACCCAGAGTGGTCTCAAGCTCTTGGGCTCAAGTTATCCCCACGCCACCATGTCTGGCCACTTAACATTTCTTGCAGACAAATTACACATAAGAAAATACTACATTCACATTGGAACAAACTCACATTTTCAAAACAACTGTTACAGTAGCCCCTGTTTCTTCATTCTGTTATTCAGTTGACAATAAAATATCTTTTTTGTTCTTACACTATTCGAGGCATTGGTAAGCAAGGATGCATAATTATATTATCCACTCATTCTGGGGAAACTCATAGTCTTAAAGCTTAGCTTATTTTTGCTGGTAGAAATAAAAATAAATGTTAAGGAGACGGTTGGCTGGTCTAGCCTCCTCCAACAAGGATATTGTCTTTTGTAAGTCTGGTCTCTAATTACATTTAGCAGATTTCTGTCTCTCTCTCTTCTATTTTTTCTTTTCTTTTCTTTCTTTTTTTTTTAGACAGAGTCTCACTTTGTCACCCTCGGTAGAGTGCTATGGCGTTACAGCTCACAGCAACCTCAAACTCATGGGCTCAAAGTGATCCTCTTGCCTCAGCCTCCAGAGTAGCTGGAACTATAGGCACCCACCACAACACCCGGCTATTCTTAGAGGTGGGGTCTTGTTCAGGCTGATCTTGAACTCCTGAGCTCAAGTGACACCTGCCTTGGCACTCTCAGAGTGTTAGGATTAAGGCATAAGCCACCACACTTGGCCAGCAGATTTCTTTTAAAATCTGAAAGTTAGAGTATGAATAAGTCTTACTTTTCAGCTAGTATCTATTTAAGAGATGATTCATTTAGGAACAGAAGAGAGGAGAGATGTGTGTTTTACCCATCAAGTATGTGATTTACAAATGAATCATTTACATGTGTGTGATTTGATGTTGGGCGTCAGCTGAACATAGACTGATGAATGTACCAGTAGAATCACATATTCTTAGATCTAGAAGGTGTCCCAGAAATTAGGACCCCAAACCTCTCTGGTTCAGACGAAGAAACCAAAGCTTTGAGAAGTGAAGTGATTTCAGTTACTTAACTAGTGGCATAGCCAGAACTCAACTCCAGTTAATTTTAGAATTATAGTATGTTGCCTCTCAAAAGTGTCATAGGAAGACAGAACATCTGTTCATTTAGGAAGAAATCTAAAGTAAACTCATTGTTTCAGCTTTTCAGTCTATTTATTAAATGAGTTTCACCCTAGTTCCTATTCATAATAAGTTTCCCATTGTTTTGTTCTGTGAACAATCTAATGCTACACAAACTCACTGAAACAGCTCTTCCTTAGATTGTGTATCTTTGTTACGGCAGGCAGCAGATTGTTTCTTTTTACCCAAAAAGATTGAAGCATTTGCCATGAATTGATCTGGGGGGTTGAGAGTAAAACATCCCTGGTTCTGTTTGTGGGATTTGTGGTGCATTCCTGAGGATTAAGATGTCATTGCCTCGAGGCAGGGCATGTTTTCTTTTCTAGTTGATGGGTTTGGTTTGGTTTATATCTATTTACCCCTACCCCAGCACTGATTGATTTGAAAGATATGCCTGAAATACACCTTTGTACCAGGCCCATAGTTTTCATTGGGGCCCTTATAACCCTTGGCCTTGGCCACTTTGCTTGGGAATAATAGTCATTTCTAGTGCACAGGAATGTGGAGCAAAGAACTTCTGTGGCACTTTAAGAAAGCAGGAAAGGATGATTAACAGTTTGGGTAAATAGTTATCTCCTCCCACCATTTTTTTTGCCCCCTAAGAATGGAAATAATGTATTTCTACTTCTTAGTGTTTGCAAAGCGTTTTCTTTCTTTCTTTATTTTCTTTATTTTCTTTATTTTTGGTGAGACAGAGACTCAAGTCACTCTCAATATGGTGCTCTGGTGTCATAGCTCACAGCAAGCTACAACTCGGGCTCAAGCGATCCTGTTGCCTCAGTTTTTCTATTTTTAGTAGAGACACGTCTCGCTTTTTTCTTAGACTGGTCTCGAACTCATGAGCTCGAGTAATTACCTGCCTCGGCCTCCTGGAGTGCTAGGATTACAGACGCTCGAACCACTACTCCTAGCCAGCATTTTTAAATTATTCTCACTTTGGGGGCTCTGAAAAGTTCTTGAGAGACAGTTTTTATTTTTCCTTAGGAGATTTTGAATTCTAGGCCCAGTGCTTTAAAAACACCAATTTCTACCCGAAATCTTTTATTGGAGTGTGGTTATTGGGAGAAAGTACTACATAGATGTGAATAATTCAGGATCTAAATAAATATAACTAATTAAACTTAGATTTTCTAAGAGTGAATGACTTTAGGCCATATCTGTCTGTGGAGAGGCGCGCTTCTCTGTTCAGTGGCCCTCTGAAGCCACCAGGGTTATGGTTACATCCCCAGTTTGGGGACATTGGCTCAATGCTCTGTGTCATCTTGCCTTTTCTGGGCTACTTCCTCCTATCTTTAAGGTCAGAATTTCAGAATGTCTTTCGGTTCTGCTTAAGGACTAAAAGACTTTCTTGGTTGGTTGACAATGAAGAACTTTAAGAAAAAGCCACATTTAAATTAAATTCGCTGGTGTGGCTTTGTGAACAGAGGGAGTGGCAAGCTCGCAGTTCAGTGCCACATGGCTGCGGGGTACGTGCTGTTGTTGGACTGACCCACCAGTAGGATCAGTACCATAGCTAAGCTGAAGAAAGATGACATCCTTGAGGTGGAAAAAGCAACAAGAACTCCCAGACCGTGTCATTTAGAGTCTGACAGCGTCTTTGTGTCTTTTTTCAGTTGAAGCACTTGGCTGACATCTGTGAGCCATCCCTTGGCAATAGTCTGTCTTCCCAGTGGTGCTTTCCCCCAGCAGCAGCAGCAGCAGCAGGTTTTACCTCCAGTAGAATCACCATCTCGTCTATAAATGGTGCTTCTGTGCTTACGGGCAGGTGAAGGAGCTGAGGACTAGGAGTTTCCAGGAAGAGTTCTTGAGTTGATGCGGCATTTCCCAGCTTGCTGTCTTTTAATCATCCTTCAAAGTTCCGTGGCAATGATGCACTTCAGAGTCTTAGAAAAATTGTGATTTGAGTATGAAATTTCTAATTGGCAATTTTTTTATAGCTTAAACAGATTAACTCATGCTCTTTAGGAGAAGTCCTTATTTTGCAAATCTTTAAAATCTCCTAGTTTGATTTATGGTGTACATCCTCATTGTATTTTGCTGTCATCAGGGTTTTAGTGAGTCAAATCAAAGCCTCTCAACTCCAGGGACTTTGGGCTTTTTTTAGTCAGGCCTCATTCCTCCCAGCATTCATTGCTCCTTGGTGTTTTGTGACTATTTCATTTTTCTCTTTGGTTTTTAATATTTCTCTTTGGCTGAGTTTTAAAAGGTTTTCTTCGGTTTGTTTGTAATGAGTGTTTTAAGTGACCTGCTTATTGCTCAGTTATTTGACTTTGTATCATGTTTTCAGATTTAAACCCAGTGTTGTACTGAAAATTTCAATACAACAGAAAGTTAAAAAACAAAAATCCTCTGATATCTCCCCATAATTAATCCCTAGGGTAACAGTTTAAATTTTTCTTTCTTTCTATGTACAGTCATAAATGTGTATTTGTACGTGTGAAGTCTGTAGAATGCTGCAGATCCAGCACGTGACAATAAGCATATACCTAAAGAGATCTTGCCTACCGCAAGTTGCTAATATTAACTCTCCTTGAACAGTATTTGCTTTTGATTGCCCTACTTTTTTGTTATACAAAATAACCAAGCAATTGGAACCTTTTATGATTTAAAATAAGAACATTAGTTTTATTATATATTAAAAATGAATCCTTAAACTTCATAATGGCTTCCAATTATTTTACATTTGCTTGTGTTATATACTGTTATTTTATTGCAATATAATGTCCAATTATGAAAAGGACTCTAAGCAGACATGATTTTTCTGGCTTAATGTGTAATTGTTTATTGAGTATTTTTCTCATTATGGTGATTTTTTCCCCCCTTTTGAATGCATTTGTAATGGAACTTAGATTTTGTAAATTCATTAGTATGTGGTTAAAGAAAGCAACTATTTATCAAGTGCTCACTCTATGGAAGGCATTGTAATCAGAATTGAAATAAAGGCAAAGGATTTAAAGACATCCCCCTCAAAAAATTTGTAGATGTTAAAATATGAATAGCAATAAGCTTTATTGTTATTCAGCATAAGAATATTTATTATTTTATAATAAAATATAATTTTTTGGTTATGTAATAAAAATAATTTATTACTTGTTAATACAAAAGTAAGTACTTGTTAGGCATTCCTGAGAGGGGGTGGCTCCCAGGGGCTGTGGTTTTGGGGCAGTGGTTGACAGAGTGGCTAAAAAAGTGTCATTCAGAAGTGCATCTCTGCGCAAAGGGGAGAGAGCAGGGACGTGGGGCATTTGGAAGGTAGGGGAGAGGGAGTACAGAGCAGGAGTTGGTCTGTGATGAGAAGTTGGTAGCATGATCTGATATACATTTTGAAAGCTCACTTTCTAGGGAACACTAGATTCTCTAGCCATTGTTTTATTTCTTTTAAATGGCATTGCATAAGCAGTAATTCACCCATGAACCGCTGGTTAATGTAAGGGGAATGACTGATGACTGATTGAACTCTCACCTTGAAGGTGGTTCATAATTGGGCTTGAGGCAAAGCTCTGTAACTGCCTTTTCTCCATGGAAAGTAATCCAGTGAATCTGCATGGATCTAGGATTGGGAATGGTGTACAAACAAGAGATCACTATTTGCTGACTTTCATGAATATATGTTAAGTATTGAGGGCAGTTTCTGATCTGGCCATCAACACCAGCACCTCCCACTATCCAACCCTGTACAGCTTACATGCCAGTAGAGAACTCATCCTTGGAAGGAAAGAAAAATTATTTCCAAAGTTGGGTCCTGAGAAGTGGGGACACAGCAGGATTGGCAGCCTGTGGATAGCATCCCTCAGCAGCGGGGCTCGCCCAGGCTCTGCAACACTCCCAGTGGGGCCATAGAACAGTGCTTTGCAAACTTGAGTGTGCACAGATGGGGGAATTGACCTTCCCAACATTCTCTGGATGGTGCTGGTGTTGCTAGTCTGTGGACCACACTTGAAATAGTGGGTTTTGTTGAGTACATTGGAGTCATAGTGTGAGGCAGACAGTGTAGGACGAGAAAGCTCAAAACTTAGAAGAACTGCCCAGGTCCTTTCTCCCCTGCTTCTCCTCCTTTAACTAAAGAATCAAAGTCTCCATGATATCAAAAAAGAAAAGCTGCTTTCATGGATTCATTCTTGAGGAATCTCTGGTGCTCACACATAAGCAAGTCAGACAGATTGCAGGGGTTGGTAGCAGCCAGCTCCTATGGGCCATAGCAGGTTGTATGAGCAGACTCTCAAAGTTTTGTCATCTGTCCTCAGGAGTGCAGACAGGCACTTCTCAATACTGACAGAACATTCACTGCCACAGGATGGTAGATTCTTCCAGAGCAAAGCCTGATTCTCACTGTGAACTGTGGAGAACAGGACAGGCGTGGTGTTGGGAGCAGTGACTGCTTTTAGGGTATGATGACACTCTGGAGGTTACCTGCCTACTTACTGTACTGCACCCCAAGGGCAGCTGTGTGCACTTGGTAGAGTACAGACGGAGGATACTTTTCTGCTTGTGGCAGTTGACCACTCCCTCCTTCTCTGCAGCTGTATTTGGCCCCGAGTAGTCCACATGCCTGGTGTCTATGATTCCCCCCATCCCCCAGCTCAGGAAGAAAGATTTGCTGCCATAAGGCATCATAAAGATTTGATTCACCCCTTTCTACTAGGAGAGCTTAGGACCTTCCTTTTGATGCCTGAACCCTTATGGGAAGGTGATCTTGTGGGGAAAGAAGTGGGAAGGAGGATATTGCACAGTAGAAGCTACAGTACATTTTAGAGGATAAATTTTTCATGTTCCTGCAGTCCCCAAAGCAGTGAAAGAGCAAGCCAGTGAGGACTAGAGCTTAGACCAGCCAGAAGCTTCACAAGCACATTACAGCCTTGTAAACAAAGGGTTAATAAGAAATTTGCGGGTGGGGAATACTTGTGTATGGGGCCAGAGAGCCCAGGAAGAGCCTAGGATGGACTTGAAAAATAGATTTTCTTCCATTTCACTATATGTGCCCCATACAGGATGAGACAGAACCATAGTGCACAAAACAGGAAAGCAGGTGACTGATGGTGACTTTACCATTATCCTTAAGAAAATCATCTTTGGGACCAGGGCACAGTTGCTCAAGCCTCACGACAGGAGAATTGCTTGAGCTCAGAAATTCAAAACCAGCCTGAGCAAGAGGGTGGCGCCCATCTCCAGTAAAAATAGAAGGAAAAATTAGCCAGGGGTTGTGGCAGGTACCTGTAGTCCCAGCTACTTGGGAGGCTGAGGCAGGAGAGTGGCTTGAACCTGGGAGTGTGAGGTTAGTATGAACTAGGCTGATGCTGCAGCACTCTAGCCTAGGTGACAGGGTGAGACTGTCTCAAAAGGAAAAAAAAAAGAAAGAAAATCATCTTTGGCAAAGTTAGAAGTATTGAAACTGGGATTTAATCTAGAGCCAGTCATTTGATAACTGTAATGGGCACATCAACTCTTTAGAGCAGTGGTTTTCAACCTTCCTAATGTCGCAACCCTTTAATACAGTTCCTTGTGTTGTGGTGACCCCCACACATGAGGAGCAGTGTCTCAGTTCCAAAGACCATTGGAAATACGTGTTTTCCGATGGTCTTAGATGACCCCTATGAAAGGGGAAAGGGTCGTTCGACCCCCTTGAGAACCGCTGCTTTAGAGTGTGAAAGTTAGTAGCTAGATGACTTATTCCATAGCACTGTAATACCACAAACACGTTGGTATAAAAGACATCTACAGGTGGTGCCTGTGAGTAGGGCGCCAGCCCCATATATTAAGGGTAGCGGGTTCTAACCCAGCCCAGGCCAAACTGCAACAACAACAAAAAAAAAATAGCCCGGCGATCTACAAATCACCAAAAACAGTTTATTACATTAACAGGTAAAATGAAAAGAGAACATACACCAAAGAATTTTTGCTACAGATGGTGATAGCTTCATGATTATTGCCCTGTGGACATGAGATCCTAAGGCGCTGTTAGAGTTCACGGAGAGTGACCGCCTCATAAGGAAGCTGTCAGATCTGTAAACTTACCCTATCCCTGAGCCTGACAGCTTTTGATTCCTTGCTGATACTGATGAAAACACTGGAAGCAGGCCTGCCTCACTTGTTTGTTCTTAATGTGAAAGATAAGATGATTAGATAATAGGAAGACTACCTTTTTTTCAACCAAACATCTAAAATTGTAGTTAATTTTCAGTGCCATACTCCCATCCCTGCGAAAATTTCCAAAATAAGCAAAGATCATCCCTGTTGTTGTCCAGTCTGAGGAATGTGTGCTTTTATAGTAATGATTGCTTTGTCCTTAGATTTGCTCTGTGCTCAGACTGGTGTGCCGTGTTTGGTTGAATCCTCTTAGGATCTTTCTTGTGAGGACGCTGCACTGATGTGAGAGACATTAACACTTGTTAAGTGTTGAGTGTGCTCTGGTTCTAAGGGTGGTTGTGCTTGTGTGCGTGCACATGTGTAGTGCACAGTGTCATGTGGGGGCTCAGTTCACAGCCACATAAGGCTAGACAGGACAGACTCTTTGTTTTTGGAGACAGTCTCACTTTTTCTCCTGGGTAGAGTGCCAAGGCATTGTAGTTCACAGCAACGTCAGCTCTTGGACACAAGCGATCATCTTGCCTCAGCCTCATGAGTAGCAGGGACTCCTGGCACCTGCCACCACACCTACCTAATTTTTCTATTTAGTAAAGAAAGGGGGTCTCACTCTTGCTCTGGCTGGTCTCGAACTCCTGAGCTCAGGCGAGCCACTGAGACTGGCCCAGGACAGATTCTTGATAGATGTTGGAGTTAGGGAATTTGGAAGGGGGCTGTGGGATGGAGAAGCAAGCAAGGGGTGATCTTGTCCAGAGAATCTAGCTGATAAATATTGAGGCTGACAGGAGTACAGCAACAAAACACTGTGGCTCAAACACGAGTTTTTCTGTTTTGTCAGAGGTGATTGGAGAGTTCATCCTTCTTACCTCGTTTCTCATATCTGGTCTGAACAAATCCCATCACATGATTCAGTTGCTGTTGGCCTAAGACTGATCCTTGGGGGTCAGTGCAGTGGAAACATGTTACAGATAAAAGCGCCTTACTGTTGATAACTCATAATTGATAAAACATAGACATCATCATCAACACTCATTATCTAAGCTTATCTCTGAACCTTACAGAGAACAAAAACTGAAGTTTAAAGCCCAGGCTTCCTGACTGATAGTTCCACATTTATTTCTTCTGCTGCTGCTGCTTGTTTTTCTTTCCCCACCTAGAGTATGGGATGACATGTTTTTCTTCTGTGCTGGGTTCTACATGCTCAGCCACCAGCTCCTGGAAGACAGAGCCTGCTGCGTGTTCATCTCCATGTCCTCAGAGCCTCACCCGGTGCCAGGCACATGAAGGAACATAATGTATTCCTCAAGTGAAGTAAAAAAAAAACAAGGATTTTACGTGACCTTGACATTGTTGGGTTTTTTTAAAAGACTTCTTAAAGGCGTCCACCCACCAATGAGCATAGCCCATTTCTCTCATTCTAATTTTAATCCTTCATCTACAGAGTTCTTCACTGCTCTTATTTGCTAAAAACTGGAGAAGAAATAAAATGTTCACAGGCCCAGGCTGACCTTTAAAGGTTCTGTAGGTCAGAGCCATTCAAATGGCCTCCAGTCTTCACAGGCAAGACTGTGGTTGAAAACCCCATTGAAAGGTGGGGCCTGTGGCTCAAAGGAGTAGGGCACCAGCCCCATATACCAGAGGTGGCAGGTTCAAACCTGGCCCCCGGCCAAAAACTGCAAAAAAGAAAAAAAGAAAACCCCCTTGAAGGCAGATTTTTTGGTCCTAAGGCATCAGGAACATGGGCGTGTGCCTGGGATTGATGTTTTCTTGCTGTGGGTTTAGGAGGAATAAACTCAAAACAAGTTTTAAGTGCACTCGATAGGGACATGTTGCTTTTCTTTAATCCCTGACAGATAAACCTTCTGGTGGGTTAATCTGCCAAACTAGATGATAGCCAAACTACGTCCTCTAATAAACAGCAGCCTTTATAATCTCCTGGACTACACACGGCTTTCCCAGTGGGCTACTAGTGTTTTGGCAAATGAAATGGCCATTTTTTTCTATTTAGGATTTTGCTTTTCATAGGAACCTTGGAGGCCCTCAGAGGTTTGTGATACAGACTGTAGCCCAGAGCGAAACCTCCCAGATGGTAATTAATGTTTACACAACATGACAAGCACAAAATGGAATCTCTTTGAGCTCTGCCAAGCACCCATCATTCCCCTGATCTCCCACTCTTGCAGTGTTTGAAAATTAATTTGCCTTGAACAAACAGTGGGTTTTCCTCAATTTATTTGTACAGTTTCAGTGACCGAGAAGAAGAGCTGCAAGACTGAATGTTATCCTTCCATTCGTTCGAGTAATTGAATCTCCTACTGGAACAAACTGGTGTCTGTTTAATGATTTGAAGAACAGAGGGAAAGGGGGAAAACAAAGAGTTGTATGTTAGAGGAGGTGGACTTTTTCTGCAAAACACCATTGGAATGTAGAGTTTGGGAGATAGAATCTAAAATGTGGAGGGAGGGGTGTTTCAAAGTATTGCTGTGTTAATTCAGTAGTGCAGTTTGTGTTTTAATAAGTTATATACAAAACATAGTGTTTGCTTCAAAAGGGACTTTATATTTGAGGTAATAAAATAGACAAGTGAGGGTGTTTGAATAATGGACCTTGTTACTAGCCTGACATGACTACATGTTGATCCACTGAAATGTCATGCTTCCAT
Source organism: Loris lydekkerianus (assembly GCA_963574355.1). Lineage (NCBI taxonomy): Eukaryota > Metazoa > Chordata > Mammalia > Primates > Lorisidae > Loris > Loris lydekkerianus. The sequence goes on from CAUYPK010106774.1 coordinate 25,346, forward strand.
ATGTTTCTAGACGTCTCAGCCCTTTATTCATGTCCCCACTTTGCTTTAAAGTCTGAGTTATTTTTCTCTAGCTGTGATCTTCAGTTCTTATATGTCTTTGTGGCTCTGTCATTTGCACAAGCAAGTAGAGAAGTTACTAAAAGATGGACAAATGTAAAAACAGGATACATAACATTTCTGGGTGAGAAGGATCAGACATTCAAAAAGATAAAGATGGATGGGTGGCTAGGTGGATACATTGCCTAATGGCTAATGCCTCACATGCACAAAGCTTAATGCACACCATTTCCTGTTCTCATTTTTTGAGAGGCAAATATTCATATGTCCTCTTGGTGAAGAGGTTGTTAGAAAATCAATTCAGTAGCTGAGGCATTTTAAAAAGACGTGAGCAGTTAGTTAAGCTTTCTCAGTTTACTTTTTCTGTTAGAGGAGATGTATTATGATACGTCATTTTAAAATATAACATCTCTTTATTTTCATAGTAATGATATATATTCATTGTAGAAAATTTAGAAAGTGAAGAAAAGCACAAATATAAAAATCAAAGTCAATGTTTATTTCTGGATAATGGGTTACAATTAACATTTTGATGTATATAATCTTTCCTTTTTTTTTTTCCTGTGCATACCTGTGTATATTTACGCAAATAATTTTCGGTATTGAGATCATACTGATAATAGTATACTTTCTTTTATTAAATAGTAATTTTGTCATGAGATGTTTTCCATGACATTAAATATTTCTTTATAATAGTTTTGGGGCTGGGACAGTGGCTCAGACCTGTACTCCTAGCACTCTGGGAGGCCAAGACGGGTGGATTGCCAGAGCCCATGAGTTCAAGACCAGCCTGAGGCAAAGAGAGACCTCGCATTTAAAAAAAATAGCCAGGCATTGTGGCGAGTACCTCTAATCCATCTACTTGGGAGGCTGAGGCAAGAAGTTCACTTAATCCCAAGAGTTTGAGGTTGCTGCGAGCTGTGATGCTATGGCACTCTACCAAGAGCAACAAAGTGAAACTCTTATCTCAAAAAAAAAAAAAAAAAGAAAGAAAGAAAAAAGTTTTGGAACATTGATTCATCACTTACTATGTACTTTGCATTGTGGAAAGTACTTTACGTGACTTAATTCATTTCTACAACAACCCTTTGAGGTAATTCTCTCAACTCCTCAAGACTCAATGCCACTTTTATGTAATATAAGAAATATCTTAGAACACACTCACTTTTCCTTTCTGGAATGAAATACACAGTTAATATATACATCTATGCATATAATTTCATAATGTATATAAAGCCCTAATGAACTACAAAGGAGAATTAAGTGGAAAGTCAAAATATGCTTTAATTACATAAATGCTTATTTATAATTACAAGACAATGAAATGATCAGATGCTTGAATCTATATATAGAATGGTATTTAAGTACCGCTGCTACAAATGCAGACTCATACAAATGTGGTTGTGGCAATGCAGACACCAAAAGTGGCCTTACCATTCGTGTCATGATTTTCCCAAATAGTGAACAACTCTTGGTTAAGCCTGAGGGCATAACAAAGTACAATAGTTGAATTCCTGGAGAATTTAGCATGTATTAAAACCATGCAAAAAATTATAAAACTTTGTATTTCTATACAAAAACAGGTAGGTTCTGAGGTTTTCAGCTACCCAATTGTCCAGTGAAATTTAGAAAGTAAGTTAAGCTTTCATCGGGTGGGATTATACCTGACACAGCAGTTAATCTAATACTCCTAAGAGCCACCACCACTCTCCAGTCATTGTGACAGGCAGGGGATGGTTTCTTCTCAGGAGAACCACCTCTTCTGGGAATTGGATTTACTTCTTTCTCTCTCACTTTTTTTTTTTTTTTTTTCCCCTCACATAATAATACACCTTAAAGAAAGCACTTTTGGAATGCATTTCTAAAATTGTACAGGCCTGTTTTCCTCTTAGGTTCATTCCCAAAGTGGTATGATTTTTGTTCATAAAGGGGATCTTTTTAAAATTTTATTTTCTGACAGTTGCTAATATATAGAAAAGCTCCTGTTACTTGTGGGTTTTGTTTGGATCTCTTAATGAGCTCTCCTACTAGTGCTAATATTTTTCAGCTGGCTGTCTATATTTTGTAGCTACGCAATTATATTCTTTGTAAATAATTTTTCTTCTTCCCTTTGTTGAATAATGCTTGCAGTGGGTTTTCAGTGTAGGTGACAGAAATAATCTGTTCCTTACACAGGTGCCTTTTGCAGGGAAGGTAGAGAGGCAAAGGTGTATATACATCAGGAAGTTCCAGCCAGGGCCAGGGGGCTGAGTGCTCATTTTGTGAGTGCTTTTGTCACTTATCTGTGGTATCTGATGTCACAAAAAGTATGCACAGACCTTTTTTGTTTTTGGCTAATGGGCTTTCCTTAGTGTTTGTGTATTTACTGTGTGGCCCAAGACAACTCTTATTCTTCCAATGCGTATGGCAGTAAAGGAAAAAGGTTGGAGATTCCCAGTACTTTTTGAGTACTTTTTCAGGTTACTTACTGATTTTTTTTTTGTTTTAGTTTTAGCAATTTATTCATTAAAAGTCATTTTCAAATTTATTGCACATTTACCAATTACATTTTCTTTTTACACCTTCATTTTTTATACACCTACATATACATCCTCCAGTTCTCTATTCTGTCTGGTTGTCAGTCCTCCCCAAGCCCCCAGACAGATAACACCTGTTCCTGGTTTTGTTTTGTTTTTTATAGAAAGGAAGGTCTGCCACAAATTGTACATTCAGCATTCATTGTCATAGTTGTGCTGTTTTCCATTGCATGTATGCATCAAATGTGTCTGATCAGTCCCCTTCTGAGGACGTGTGGCTTGTTTCCCAGTTTGTAGTTCAGACTATGGTAATTTCTGTAGACTAAATCTCACATACCAGATCTAAGGAACTCCTTGTGTTATTTTGCTAAGGGTTGCTAAATTGCCCCCACAGAGGTGGTAGGGTTTGCATTCGGCTAGTAAAGAATGAAACAGGGCCCATTCCCCTACAAGGGAACTTACATCAAATCTGTATCACAATTCAATAAGTTTTTCCTAATCTATTCTGAATTTTTTAAAAATGTATTGTTTGAGGGCGGTGCCTGTGGCTCAGTGAGTAGGGCACCAGTCCCACATACCGAGGGTGGCGGGTTCAAACCCAGCTCCGATCAAACTGCAACAACAAAAAATAACCAGGTGTTGTGGCGGGCGCCTGTAGTCCCAGCTGCTCAGGAGGCTGAGGGAAGAGAATAGCCTAAGCCCAGGAGCTGGAGGTTGCTATGAGTCCTGTGACATCATGGCCCTCTACCGAGGGCGATAAAGTGAGACTCTGTCTCTACCAAAAAAATTAAAAAATGTATTGTTTGAGTCAAGTATACTGGAGGGACAGTTATTTTACTTTTATAGATTTAGGGAGTATAAATGCAGTTTCATTACACGGATATATTGTTTAGTGATGATACCTGGGCTTTAAGTGTACCTATCACTTGAACAGTGCACATTCTACCCAGGAGGTAATCTTCCCTCTCCTTCCTCCCATCTTTGGCTCTCCTCCAATGTGTATTTTTTCACTCCTTTATGACCATGTGTACCCACAGCTTAGCTCCCACTTTTAAGTAAGAACATGTTTTTTGGTTTTCCATCCCTGAGTTACTTTACTTAGCATAATGGCCTCCAGTTCCATCCCAAATTGCTGCAAAAGACATTTTTATGGCTTAGTAGTACTTCATGGTGGGTGTGTGTAGATATATACACACAACACATTTTCCTTCCCTGCTCATTGGTTGCTACACAGTTACATTAGTTCCATATCTTTGCTGTTGTAAATTGTACTGCAGCAAACATATAAGTACAGGTATCTTTCTGATATAATGATTTCCTTTGGGTAGATCCCAGTAGTGGGATTGTGGGTCAAACGGTACAACTGCTTTTAATTTTTTAAGAAATCTATTGAGGTATATTAGATGTGCAATAAATTCACCCTTTGTACTATACAGGATGCAATATAATTTTGATTTGCATTTCTTTTATTATAAGCATGATGTGTTTATAATCACAAGAAAAGAGATTTTAGATTTACATTTACCAAAATGTAATGAATGTAACATTTAAATAAGACGACCCAATTTGCACATTCTCATTTCTTTCAAGCTCAGCAAATTTCCTCCCTTTTTTTCATCCTTTGGCAAATTCAGAGCGCTCAGTGCAGCACAAAATGATTTTTAAAAATGTGTTCCTGCCAATTTTGGAGAAGCACAGTAAGACGAATTGACTGTCAAGATAGAAAAGCTTAACTGGGAAGATACATTTATTGAATAATTGAAAGGAAGAGGAAATGCATTACCTATTAGCTACAAAAATGCATGACGCCTAATCTGTGCCTCAAGAGACTAGTGTAAGAGGGAGGTCATAAAACTCTGTCAGGCCCGAAGTTCTTACCAGCCCGAAACCTGTCACTGCTTTGTAGCACTGGTTGTAGCACCAGAGCATGGATGGACCGATGGTGGTGATTTTCGGGGGTGACTGGAATGGGGTATTCCAGCAACTCTTCATAGCTTTTCTAACCCTTTCCACTTCAGGTGTGGTGTGCTTAAGTGTTTTAACTGAATCCTGGATTTACCATTATGTGCTCTATTTTCATATTTTTGTTTTTTTTTTTGGGGGGGAAACATAATGTAGATTAGAGAAAAGGCGCTGGTGGTGGCAGAATTGGGACTAGTTAGAACTTAAATGGCAACAAGTTCCTTAACTTGTCTGGGTTTATTCCTCATCTAGTGAGAGAGTGTGGAGTAAGATCCTTGCTACACAGTAGTGCAAGAGTCACGGCTACAGCATTATTACTTGGGAGACGCTCAGAAAGGCAGGCTCCAGCCCAAACCCCAGAGCATCAGGATTTTGATAGTCTTCAGGTGACTCGTTGCACCTGAAGTTCTCTAACGTTTGAGAAGTGCTAGTGTCCTGGATTCTGGTCTTGTATCAAAAGTCTGCGCTAGGTTCCTTCAGTCATTAGTCACAGATGGTTCTGTGCAGATTTGTAGTGTCCATTGGAGAGATGTTGGTCTTCCCTTTAGCCCTCCTTGCTTCTCAGTAAGGGTGGTGACTGCCACGGTCTTAGCACCACTGTTGGTACTCTGGCTATGGTTAGGTTGGGATTGAGACGGTGGGGCATCAGGAGAAACTAGAAAGTCAACTTCACTGGCCTGTACAAGGCCTCTTGAAGGGAACAAAAGCCTGCAGGGTGTTCCTGAGCTCTTGGCTGTGCTCCCCAAGTTCAAGAGCTGTTTCTCAACCTTTTAATCTTACAGCACACTTTAACCTATACTTAAACTTCCACAGCGCACTTAAATTATGTTGATCCAAAAAAAAGGGGGGGGGGGGTAAGTGTGCTTCGAACTTCTTTTGGAAATAATTAAGGATCTTCAAAATTTTTCACAGCACATCAGCTGAAAATCACTGTTCTCGAGGCTTATTAAATAACAAGATTGAAACAGTCAAACTATCTATGTAGTACTTACCTGTGTGTTTCTAATGTGCTAAATTTAAATTATGTCCTCTGGGTGGTGTCCTTTGGAAAAGGCAGCTTTTCTTTTATGTGAGGGAAAATTTTGTATATTGATTTTTAGAGGGAGTTTAAATGTAAACTTAGCAAGGTAGAAAATATTGATTGATTGATTCTTCAGCCCAGTCGGAGAGAACAGAGGCAGTACAAAAGGATAATAACATGTTCCTGCCATTGTGGCAAGCATAGTAATCCTAAACTAGCTGTCAGCACGAGGAGAGTCTCTGCTCATACACACAAAACTTCAGGTTGAGTGAAATCCATCCTTTATTTTGTACTGTTAGGATCTGCGGGTCATTGGTGCATGCTGTCCCAGACCTGGCTGGCCAGCCTGCATTGCATGAAGCATGTGATTTTCAGTACATCCATATAATGGCTCGCAGTGGAAGAAAAATGTTGCAAGTTTTGTGGAAAAGCATTGAGATAGATACAGGCACAGATCTCTTCACTGTGGGGTCTCTTTCTTGATTTAGGAACTCTTCTGGCTAGATGGGGTCTAAGCCACATCAAGGAGCGTAGTGCTTTCTTTGAGCCCTGAAGTTAGAAACTAAGGTTTTGTGAACTTTTGTCATAAACTGAAATCTTCCTAGAAAGGTTCTCAACACAATAGTGGACAGAAATCTATGTGAGGTAGGGTGTCAGGAGTCTGGAGTAATTTTTCACCAGGGCCTGAAGGGATGCTTTGTCTTTTTGTGAAGGAGGCACTTTTCCTGGTGTTCCCTGCTGGTCTAAGAGGTTTGGAGATAGCCAAAATGTTCCCCAAATGTGCTTTGTTTATAAACAGAGGCTTGGTCTCTGCTTTTGTGCATGTTACAGGTTTGATCTGTTTTACCATAAAGATACTGAAAATAATGAACTGCTTCGATGCACATTCCGAGGAAGATAAATGACAAACAAGTGTATATACGCAGCATACATAAACAGATGTACACAGTGTCACACACTTGTAGTCCCAGCTACTCAGGATTCTGAGGCAGGAGGATCACTTGAGCCCAGGAGTTCAAGGCCTCAGTGAGTTATAATCACCACATGAATAGCCACTACACTCTGGGCTGGGCAACATAGCAAGACCTCCTGTCTGAAATTTAAAACAACAAATACATAGAAGCAGGAGGAATACTGCTTACTTTCTACACTTAGGAAGAACAAGTTCATACCCAAAGTAATTCATTTAGGAATGCCTAAAAGATACCCGCATTTCAGAGAATACTGTATCCTATTCTGTTTCTAAACTAAGCGGTAATAAAAGGATGCATCATCATTTTACCACAAAATGTGGGAAAAGTATTTTTCTTCCAGTTATATACAAAAGTACTTCTGAATAGAAAAGTTTGGGTTTTTTTTTTGTTTTGTTTTGTTTAAATTTAATGCCATATTGGTCTTTCAGTATTTAAAGAATTTTATGGAATTTGGCTTATGGGATAACCGTAAGATGTGGCATGACCTTTGCAGAGAATCTTATCTTTCAGTTCATATAGGAGTATATTTTTTCTATTTCTTTATGAATAGTCGCAGTGTCCAGCATCCACACATACCCTTTGAGCTCAGTTGGCTGGGGACTTCCTCACGTTGGCAACTTTGTTTTTTTTTTGTTTGTTTGGTTTTTTTGCAGTTTTGGCCGGGGCTGGATTTGAACCCGCCACCTCCAGCATATGGGGCTGGCACCCTACTCCTTTGAGCCACAGGCACCGCCCCTACGTCGCCACCTTTGATCTCAGCTGTTGGGATTGGTTAGTGAGCACTGGGAGCTGGAAGTTTAGCACATGCTAAACAAAAAATTATCTGTAAATGTCAAATGTGTCCCTTTGGTGAAGGGAGAAAGGAGTGAAGAAGAGAAGGTCAAGAAAAACCATCTATGTGTCATTAAATAAAATTTGCTTCATTTGCTATTTAAAATACTTCTCTTTTGTATATTCAGGGACTATATTTGTTTTAAAAGGGAAAAATCAACTTGTCAACTATTTTCTCTTAATTCTGAGCCATAAAAGAATGCAGAGTTTAAGGAAAACATTTATTTTCAGAAAATGGCTTCAGCTGCTTTCTTGAATGCAACCTCCTCTGGCCAGTTTGTTTTTCTGACTCTATCTCCCAACCCAGGGTCATTGCTGCCCCAGGGACAGAGGCTACCCGTCATCTGCCATGGACCTCATTCCTGGTGTGGCACACTGCACAGGACAGCTAGCACTGGTGTTGGGACTGTGTGCTGTTCCATACTCAATTGCCTATGGCTTTGTCTTTGCTCTCCCCATACAGATTCGGAGTTGGGTGTTGGTGCACTACCCGAACGTGACAGCCAGGATGCAGGGCCAATTGTCCCCAAGATATCGGGTCTAGAGAGAAGCCAGGAGAAGAGCCAGGACTGTTGCAAAGAGCCAATCTTTGAGCCTGTGGTGCTTAAAGACCCCTGCCCTCAGGTCGCTCAGCCAATACCCCAGCCCCAGGTGGAGTCCCAGCTCCGGGCTCCTTCTCCAGATCCTGACTTGGCGCTTCGCACAGAGGCCCTGCCGCAACCCCCACCTCCGAGTGCACAGCTGCCACAGGGCCCCCCGGAGGCCCAGCTTCAGCCTGCCCCACAGCCTCAGGTGCAGAGGCCACCCAGGCCACAGTCCCCTACCCAGCTGCTGCATCAGAATCTTCCATCTGTGCAGGCCCACCCCTCGTCTCAGAGCCTCTCCCAGCCACTGTCCACCTACAACAGCAGTAGCTTAAGCCTCAACAGTTTAAGGTGAGCTAGCCACTCTTTTGCCTTTTGCCATCTTCCTTGGGACAGGCAGGTAGTAGTGGGTAAGTGACTCCTGAGGAGACTGGAGTTTCCTTATTGAAAACATGTTTTCTCTGAGACCAGAGATGGGGGAAAGTGATAATAAGTGAGACTCCGGTCCCTTGGGAAAGCACAGGTTGGGTTGGATAGTGAGGACATTGTAAAGAAGTAAAAAAATCTATAGAGGCTTCTGAGAGAGGGAGGGCGGGAAGGAAAAGAATGCTTAAGGAATAGAGTTGAAGGCCCTGGGGAGGTATATCAGATGTCACTGAATGTTAAGAGGTTCTTAGAAGAGGGAGAAAGTTTTAAAGAAAGCTCTATCTCCCTGCAACTCCGAAGGCGGGAAGATGGGGAGTATTCCGATTTGAGTTTTTTATCGTAATTTACTTCCTCCAGTATGGGTCAGAGAAGTAGAGAAGAGTCAAACTGTGCCGAGAGAAAGAGAGAAAGAAACGTTTGCATGGAAATCCAGGCTCTCTTCTGTGTTGTTTTGCCAAGTTACAAAGGAAAGTCTTAAAAGTAGCACAGACGAAAATGCAAAGGGCAGTAAAGCAGAAACTCCATGTGCTGAGCTAAGTAGCGCCCACCCCTGGGGGTCCCAGAGGTTATAATCTAACCCCACACATCTCCCGAGACTTTGTTTCTTTGTAGTTCCTTTTGAAAACCTGGTGACTTCAGGGTTCAGGGAGTTGCTTCTCCCTGTCTAAGACAGAGAGGTAACCACCTTAGGCCCTCTCATTCTCTCCCTATGGGGCCAGGCCCATCTTCTGACCCTGTGACTATTTCTGTGGCCTCCAGTCCCTAGGGTGAGAAGAGGATCCAGGCCCCTAGTGGTACTTGTGTTCCTTTAAGAGGTAACAGACACATGGGGTGACCTCAGATCATGGCTTTTATTTTTTTTTTCCTTTATGTTATTGCTCTATGGAAGTGTGACTAGTGGAAGATGGGAAGACTGGGGACTTTATGGGGACAGAGATAGGACTCTGGCCCTGAGGTTTAGGCAGAATCAGCGTTTACAACACCGAGATGCCCGGCAGCTCTCTCTGTAGTTGTGATGGGCAGGTGCTTGGGAGCTGCTAGATGTGCTGGGAGGCTCTGTGAAGAAGGAGGGGCAAAGGAGAACACGTGACGGCTTTGGGGAAGGAGATAGAATTTTTTTCTTTCTTTTTTCTTTTCTTTTTTTTTTTTTTTTTTTTTTGCAGAAAATAAATTGCTCACTTCCTTTTTTTTTCTTTTTTCCTTACTCCACAGCAGTAGCAGAAGCAGCACTCCAGCGAAGACTCAGCCTGCCCCTCCACACCTCTCCCACCATCCCTCTGCCTCTCCATTCCCTCTCTCTTTGCCCAACCACAGCCCCCTGCACAGCTTCACACCCACCCTCCAGCCCCCCGCACACTCACATCACCCCAATATGTTTGCCCCTCCTACTGCTTTGCCTCCTCCACCACCACTGACATCAGGGAGTCTGCAGGTCCCGGGACACCCGGCCGGGAGCACTTACTCAGGTAGGATGGAGGTGCCTGGGTCTGCCTACCTGTGTGCCCACTGCCCGTCACTGGTGACCCACTGTTCGTCCCTGTTGTAGAGTTGTGTTTGTTTACAGTTGTCTTGCTTTCTTGTACTCTTTCCAAATCCTCTGTGGGCAGAGGCTCACCACCCAGACTAACCTAGCAAAACCCCAGGGAACCAGGCACTGCCCGAAGATGATGGGTTTCTTTGAAGCCAAGAGGTTTTTCCACCTAAGCTCACAAACAGAGTGGTAAAATACAGATGGTTCATGCCCTATCAACTGGGCACCCAGGAGGATGATAAAAGGTTTCCTAGGCTCATGGCTGTTTTCCTCTACAGTCTTAGATTGTGTCCTAGTTAAAGGGGCTTGTTTTTGTTGAGTAGTATTCTTCTTGGCAGGGAAGGAGAAGGACCCTATGTCCCAGAATTTTTTTTTTTTTGGTCATTGTTGTAGTTGCCATTGTTTGGCAGGCCCAGGCTGGGTTCCAACCCACCAGCCTCAATGTATATGGCCAACACCCTAGCTGCTAAGCTACAGGTACCAAGCTGATGTCCCAGAATTTTAAGGACATACGTGGTGTGTGTTAGAGGGTCCTTTCCACCTAGCCTGTGTTAATCAAGCCAAGGGCCCAGTTTTTGGTCCAGAGTAGTCATGTTCTACCATTAGTGCAGAGAGTCATAAGGCAGTAACTAATTATTTAAAAGGGCATGAAAGCCTGCCCTATAAACATCTGACGTTTATTAGCATGCCATCACTGTTCTTAAGCATTCAAATGTGCTGATTTCTTTAACTCTCAGAACAAACCCATAGGTAATATTCTCCCCTCCTTATGGATAAGGAAACCAACCATGTGGGTTACCTGCCATGCCCAGAGTCACTCACCTTGTAGTAACAGAGCTGGAAATTGGACTCTGACTGACAGCCTTGGAGTTGTTTGAGCTCCACACATTGATGAACTAACTGCCTGATCCTGAAAGCAAAGAAGCAAGCTAGAGACCTGGGAGGCTGGGTGGCCACTGGGCCTCCCATCTCTTCTGCTCCTTTGGTTGGCCACTTTGATCTCAGGGCCTGGCTACCCTGTAGCCCCCATCCTTCTATGTCCACCGCCCTGGGTCCCTCCATAGGAAGACACTTGCATGTTCTGTTCTGAAAGAAAAAGTGTCATTGCTTCCTTTTTCTTTTCCAGAGCAAGACATCTTGCGACAGGAACTGAACACACGTTTTCTGGCCTCTCAGAGTGCTGACCGTGGGGCTTCCCTCGGCCCACCGCCCTACCTGCGGACCGAGTTCCATCAGCACCAGCACCAACACCAGCACACGCACCAGCACACACACCAGCACACCTTCACACCGTTCCCCCACGCCATCCCGCCCACTGCCATCATGCCGACGCCAGCACCTCCCATGGTGCGTACCCCAGGCAGAAATGTGAGGATAAGTAGAGCACAACTCTTTTCTTCATGCAGCACGGTGGGGCTGGAATGGGCAGCTGGGGCCAGGGGAGATTGGATAGGGAGTGATGGCTGTTTGCTGGAGAGAAGGACATGAAAGTATCCTTACCTTGGGCAGCTCTAACTTTAGCGGCCTAAAATAGGAATACTTTTCTGGACAGTTGCATCTAATATTTGTGGGTGGATTTTATTCTACATGCCCTCAAAACAGTCATGTCCAGTGTTGGTAGTTAACCTTTAAAGAGTTGTTTCATTTTCTTGAGCATCCTAGGAGATGGTCACCACATTTAAAATGTATCTGCCCATGTTTTGCACCAAGTGCTGGCACATAAATGCTTACAGAATGTTAGGAGTGAGGAAGAGAGAAGAAGATGAGGCTTGCTAGGAGGCTTTGAGATGGTTTCCCTAAACTGCTTCATTAGCAGTGTTCTAGTTCTCGTATTTCTTAAGATGGTTCCCTACACTGGTATTGTGCCCTGTGCCCTATCAGCAAGTGTTCAGGGGCGGATGGTCTCTACAGGGACATAACTCTACCTCAGGGTAAAAGGTGCCACTGGTGACAACACAGCCTTGGTCTTAACTGGGAATTAGCACATGCCAGAGACGAAACTAGTTAGGATTTTTTTTTTTATTTAATCAGAAAGTGTACTTAGTTTTACTATGTTAGAATGCTCTGAGTTAGAGTCCTACCTCTAACAGTGAGAATTCAAGTATTTTACTTGTTTCATTGCCAATATTTAAGGAAATGCTTGATTTTAAGGCAATTAATGTAGGCATGAGAATAAATTTGAATTCCTTTTTTTTTTTTTTTAACTCCCAGAAAGGTCCTGGATGAATTCTATGATTTTAAGAAGAGTTTCCTTTACCCAACGGGAAGAGCTTCCTCTCCTTGCTCTCCCTTTCCTCCCCCATGTTGCTCAACTTAATTTTTTAAAAAATACTTATTAAGTTAGTTTGGTAAATTTTTTGTTGTAAGGAATATTAGTGATGAGGCCTAGCAGCCAAAAAAATACCTGTTCATAGCAAATCCTGCATCATTTCTCCAAGTGAACTATGCTTCTCAATAATTACATTTTCAAAGGCCTAATATTTTGAGAATGAATTTTATGCTGGCCTGTGTAAAATCGTTTCACAAATAAATTAAATCTAACTGAAAGTAGTCAGTGAGGGAATTACAGCACCAGTGTGATGACATTATTTACACAAAACAATTATTTAGGCAACAGTACTGTACTCTTTCTGTTCAAAAGTATGGCTATACCATCTTGCCCAGACTGCCTTGTATTTGAGTGTATAGTACACTTCTGAAGACAGCTGAATGTGTGATTTTTCTGCCAAAGATGAAAGTATGGGGAATTCTCTGTGTAAATCAGACCAAATGCTCCCTTCTCTCTGATTTATCTGAATAATTGCCTATTTTCTCCAGTTTAGGCGTTTGGTTTGTGCCAATCTCTTATTATAGAGTAGAAAGAAAGACACATGGTTTGTCCAGGACCCAAATGTAGCTTATGGGTTTCCACTCTTTTTCCATTTTTGTTGGTTTCTTATCAGGAACTCAGAATGGTTTATAGAAACGAGGTTATTGAGTCTGTTGACAGCTTAATGACAGAGAAGCTTGCGTAGGCTACCTCCACTGAAGCAGTGAACAAAAATGCAGATTAAGTAACTAGCTTTTGCTTTGATCCCTTTACAGTTTGACAAATACCCTACAAAAGTTGACCCATTCTACCGGCACAGTGTGAGTTTTGTTACCATGCTACCCATTTAATGTAACTGCTTTTCCATTTTTGTGCTCTTGCCACAGATCAGTAAATGACTAGCAGCCTTCTTTAATCATCTCTGCCAGAGTTCCCATTGCTCCTGTCACTTTGGATGCTTGCTTTTGTGGCGTTTTGCTTTTGGTAAAGATGCAGTATCATCTTCTGAATCAAAAGATCATAAGCACTGCACAGACTACAAAGTTGAACTTCCCTGAAAGTCAGGCATCTCTCCTCCAAAGTGAGATGTCTGCTCTTGAGTCATTACAGTTTCTAGAGAGTCTGAAATCATGGGATTTCAGTCTTCAGTTGAAATGTCAGTAACAGAGAATCCTGGAATTCAACTTGAATTATTTCCTCTAATAAATAGAAAATTCCTTGTCTTTTTTGAGACACAGCTCTTCAAAAAGTAGATTTTCATTTGCTCTAGACACATAGAACCCTCCTCCGTATGGCTGTTATTATTCTCCTGAGTTTGCTATGACTGAAAGTTAAAATATTATTTAACTTGAAAAACTCTTAAAATTGAAATAAGGGCTGTTTTGCTCTTTAAACTCAGTGTTCTTTATTTACTAATTTTCTACAATTTTAAGAGTATGTTTTGGAACTCAAATTGGTACCAAATTAAGTTACATGTTTAGTGACTTAACAAGACAAAAGCTTCTTTTTCTACAAAGACCTTGAATATTTTACTGTGATATTTTGATTATGGGGTGCATACTGCATCATTTTTATTTGAAAATTTGCAAGTTTCTTTGCTAAATGGTTGATTTATATTTTTAAAATGAAACCAGAAAAAGGGAAGACTAAAATGCTTATAGTCGTGTTGATTCACCATACCCAATACTTCTTGGTTTTTTAGGTAGTGTTACCTTACTGTTTAAAAAACAGTGCTACTAATACTTTAATAGGTCAGCAAAGACTGAATTCATTCATACTTTGAACCCGATAATTAGAAGCTGTCTTAGGAGTGTAGCTGAGAAGTAAAGATTAGAAAGTATTAGAAATCAATGAAGAATTTTTTACTCTAGAAGCATTCTGAAATAACACGAGAAAGGCCTCTTCAAGAAGAAATCAGAAAAGTATGTTAAGTATATTTGAGTGATGACCCCTGCTCCAACATGGTCCACCCTGTTCTGCTCAGTACTGTGATACAGAAACGTTTTTTAAATGGATACACAAAATTCAGCAGCCCTATGGGTTTCCTCTTTGAGTGTGTCCCATGAAAGGCACCATTCTGCCCTTAGTCTGTGCTTCACGGACATAAAGAGCAGCTAGCAAAATAATTCTTATCGAAAGTTTAGTGTGTTCACGTGGCTCAGATTTACTTCCTAGGACCAAAGGCAGTGCCTTTTTATATACTTATTCTACAGAGAGTCCTGTCCTACTTTTAAGATGGACAATAAACCTAGAGGCCTGAATTTTTTGAACATTTTGTGCTTTATTCACTGCTTTGGGTTTTTCACTTTTTTTTTTTCACTATGTCGCCCTCAGTAGAGTGCTGTGACATCACAGCTCACAGCAACTTCAAACCCTTGGGCTTAAGTGATTCTCTTGCCTCAGCCTCCCAAGTAGCTGGGACTGTGGTGCCCGCCACAATGCCCAGCTATTTTTTTTTGTTGTAGTTGTCGTTGTTTAGCAGGCCCAGGCCAGGTTCAGACCCACCAGCCCCGGTGTATGTGGCCAGTGCTCTAACCACTGAGCTTCAGGTACCAAGTCAGTGCTTTAGGTGAGAATAGTCAAGTATATTTGTATTCTAAGAGATCAGTAACAGAATAAAGCAAAAGGAAAGTGTTAAGAATAGTGTTTTAATTATAAACAGTAAAGGAAAAATGCCCACCTGGAGACAGAGTAATAGAAATTTGAGTGTGTTTTAGTGTGGCATGTATTTAATTACTCTGCTTTGTACAATGTACGGTGAGAGATTTATTTCATATTATTAGTTATAGTGGATAATATATGAAGTACTTAGTCTCCCCTGCTTTGAGGATTAGAATGTTATAAGGGGAATTAAGATTCAATGCACTCAAGTATCTAAAACACAATTTTAGACTTAAAAGTAGTTTTGAATGAGGGCACTTGGCTTGCAATCACTGTTTAAGTGGATTTAGTTCAATATCAATTAGTCTGAAAAAGTTTGCCGCATCATTGAAGGGAGCAAAATGAACTAAAGACCAACAGAAAACGTATGTGCTCTGAAAACAGACACGATTGTGAAATGTTTTAGTCTTTTTAGCAAAAATAGCTAACCTAAATCCATTATTAAGAAAATCTTCGGTTATTTATTATCTTTTTGACATATTACACAACCATAGGGGTGGGAAGTACTTAAAAATTCATATGGTGGTTTGATCAAAGTAAATGGAAGCAGAGCAGTAAAATCTCAGAAGTATAGAATTTTAAGAGGGAGGGGAAAACGTGTTGTTGCACTTTCTTTAGTATTGCTGTATATGTCTTTCCTCATTTGTGTCCCTCATAAGCTGTTCATTCAAAAAAATTCTTATTCATTCAGAATCATTCTTACCCCATCACTGAGTGGACTGACACTCAAACTTCCAGTGAGCTTGTTCAATAAATAGCAGACATAATTCAGAACTGGCCATAAGAATTTGGACATTAATATAGAAGTACTTTGAAAAACTCTGAGAAACAAGAGTAACTTAAAACTAGCTGGTATATCCCAGACGTGGGTTATTTCTACACTACTATAATCCATCTTCTAGAACAGTTAAAGTATATACTGAGCCATTTTATTTTACCCTTCCACAAATATTTGTCATTATTTTAGACGAGAAAATTAAATTGTCTTCTAAAACTGCCACTTTAGAGCAACCTAATGAAGCAAGGATTGTGAATATGTCCTCATTTCCTCAAACTATTACAAATCTAAAAGTACTAATTGAGTTTTAATGGTATAAAATCGTGGCACTTATAAAGAGTTGCTTTTTTTTTTTTTTTCCTTTTTTTCTTTTTTCTGACTTTTTTTCTAATTAACTGGTAATTTTCTAGGCATCTTATTTGGCTCAGCATCTCTCCTGTTTTTAAAATACATTAAAATCTCCAACCATTTAGGACTTCTATCCAATTTAACAATTAATAATTAGAACAGCTCCCTTTCTAATGATGTCCTCATCTGGGACATCATTTGTTGGCTGATTGATTCTGAACTACTTTTAACTTTTTCAATTAAACATTCATGGCACATCTGTGTGATCATTTCATCATGGCTCTTGACTAATAGCATCAGACTGAGATTACTTGTCTTGCTAATGTTGATGTCTTTCAGTGGGAAGGGAATTTGAATATATCACTTGCCTTCTACTAAAATCTTTTTCCCCCTCCATCTTTGGCCACAGCTCTTCCATTCCTATCCTCCTGCAGTGTCGGGCATCCCGCCTATGATTCCCCCCACTGGCCCTTTTGGTTCACTACAAGGAGCATTTCAGCCGAAGGTAAGAAATCTACCAGAGAAAACACAAGGGGATGTTTATAAGTGGAGCCCCAGGCTGGGTGTGCAGGTGGGTTCTGCATCTTCACCTGCACAGGGACTAATTTATGAGCTCCTAAGTGACCTTTGGGATTAGAGTGAGGGTATCTCTAGGCCATCTAGTTTTAAACCTGAGCAAAAACTTAATATTCATTGTGTACTACCCATGTATTCTAAGGCTAAGATATCCTGTGCTCTTTAAAACATATAGAATTAGTTATTTTTTTACTACCAATACTGTTCTCATAAGCTGCTAATTAGGGATTCTATGATATGTTCCAAAAGTGAATGTTTATTGATTTTTAGTAGAAGAGGAGGATAATGTTTCTAAAAATATAAGCGTATCCTATTAATTGTGTCAGGAAGATTCTTGCACTCATCTGCCTTCGTTCCCTCCTTAGCCCATGTGTATGCAGGTAGGGTCTGCCTACTGGTGGAGGCGCTGCCTGCTTTTCATGTACTCATTTCTCCCTCTCTTCAAGGTCAAGACTTCGTCATCGGTTACTAACATACTAGTGTGAAACTAACCTTTACAATAACTAAATTCTGCCCTATCTGGTCAGTGATGTGCTGTTCAACTTGGGCTACTTGTGGAGGTTGATACTGAAAAGTAATTGTCAGAACCCACTACCTTTTAAAAATTTAATATAGCCCCTTGCTCGGCGCCCATAGCACAGTGGTTGCGGCACCAGCCACATACGCCGAAACTGGCAGGTTCGAACCCGGCCCGGGCCAGGTAAACAACAATGACAACTGCAACAAAAAATAGCAGGGTTTTGTGACTGGCGCCTGTTATTCCAGCTACTTGGGAGGCTGAGGCAAGAGAATCACTTGAGCCTAGGAGTTTGAGGTTGCTGTGAGCTGTGATGCCACAGCACTCTACCAAGGGCGACGTAGTGAGACTCTTTGTCTTGGGGGTAAAAAACTTAATATAGCCCCTATTTCATATGTCCCTCCATCAAAAAGTGAGATGTGCTTCTCATGTTGGTAATGATTCTGAGATTTTATAGTAAGATGTTTTGCTGGGTGTGGATTTTGGTTTTCTTTCTCCGCAGACTTCATCTCATTTTAAGGTAAAACTCCAGTTTTGAGCCAGAGTCTCCTAGATGAGCTCATGTTGCATTTGCAAAGGCATGTTGTCTTCCAACTAGAAAGGGAAAGAAATCAGAAGGCATTAGGGTCGGGATGGCTGCGTTGGAAATCATGTTTGCCTGCGTGAAATTGCAGCTTAGATGCAAGGTTGTGTATACAGAGGGCTTTTATGATGGCCATGTAGAACACCACCTGTCTGGAGGGAAATGGGGGTTTTTAAACTCTTTCAAACCCAATCTTCTCTTCTCTAATCCCTCAAAACCTGGTCTGTCCCCTCTAGATTGCAGCAAATCTCTAGTGCCTCCCCAAACAGACTGGTAGGTCATTTAATAAATTAGACCATTTCCCTCACTCGCAATTATCCAATCACACAGAAACTACATCTGGGCAAGAAAGTGTCTCTCCTGGTGTTGAAATAGGCCTTTCCAGGCCATCGTACTGATTGAATATGTAGATTGCAGTTCATTAGTGGAGTTCTTCATATGTATGCAAATCAGGCTGTTAACAACTCCAGCTTAATTGTTAGTTGTACTGCAGCTGATTGCTTTTCTTCCTTTCATTCTTTCTTTCCCTTCTCCTGGTAGGCCAGCTTCGTGCCTAAACTCGAGCTCCTTTTTTTTCCACAGGAGTTAACTTCCTGCTGTGGGGGAATTCATAGAAGTTGTGATTTCTTAAATAACAGAACTGGTGGTATTTTCTGAATCCTTTCCCACTAGAAAGTAGTGACCGGGCCCCAAGTAGGCTTTTTATTGTTGGTGATTGAAAGGACAGAAGCCTACAGATAAGGTTAGTGTTAGTGATATTAAGGAATGGTGGTGGGACTAGGAAAGACCAAGCAAAATTACCCCAGAAATCTTTTGATGGTAGATCTGTGTGGTCCCTAAATTAAGTTCTCTTGTCCCATTTCCACCACTGCTAATGAGTAATTACTGAGTGCAATTCCTTGTTAGTGTCTGCCAGGTAAAATTTAGAGAGCCTAATGTCTGTAAAATCTTTGTTATTCTGATGAGAAGCACCTGATACTGCAAATTATAATAATGTTCACTTAAGCATTTCTTGGAATGTTTTGTGATGAAGCAAAATTACAAGGGCAGTCACTGCCACCGCCTACCTCAGACGAGCGGGGTATGGGGGCATGCGGGTATATGTTGCTTCTCTTTTTCAGTCCTGTGCTTTCTGTCGTGGGGGATGTGCCTGACCAAGTCTCTGCTGTTACATGCCATTGCTAGCGAGAGCAGTCTTTAGTCAGAATCCCTGAGAAAACAGGCAGTTGGTCCTCACAAAGAGCATGCATAGTCACTGAGAAAATGAAACTTGTCCTTCAGAGCGGAACAAACAAAATTTGACTTCTAGAATTTAGAAGAAAGGAAAGATCTTGCTTTCATGTCACGTGTTTTGTGCTTCCTAAGCTGTGATTTAATTAATTTGTAGACATCCAACCCTATCGATGTTGCTGCTCGGCCTGGGACAGTCCCACACACTTTACTCCAAAAGGACCCAAGGGTACGTGCACAGTCAGGCTTGGTCTCAGGTAACACCAGGTGTGTGTGTTTGCACGGGACGGATGGCCAACCCAGTGCTTACACATTCCTTAGCGCCTGTGAGGCAGCTGCTGTTTCAGCTAAATTCAGTTCATTTGAGTTTGTGGAAGAAATGCCAGTTACCCTTAGAAAACAAAATCTCTCCTGTGCCACTGCAGCCCTGTGACACAAGGAAATGACTTGCCAGGGGGAGAAAAAAGGGACTCACAGCTCTGAGCCCAGAAATTGGACGCCTCAGTTTGTATAGTTTGTATTGATCAGTCTTCTCTATGTCTCCTTAAATTTCTCTCACCCAAATGAAATAGCCACAGAATGTTTGGAATGGAAAAGCACTAAGCTTTTTCTTCCTGGAAGTCAGGCCCTGCCCCACTGTTGCCTGGGGTCAGGAAGCTACTGTACCACACAGCTCTGCTGGCCCCTCTATTTTTAATGTGCTAGGGATTCTTTTGTGCTCTAGAGCTAAATAAAATATCCATTATGCTTTGGTTATGTTATTTATGCATAATTTATACCACTCCCTACTTCTTCTATTGAAGTTATAGGATGGATATAATCTTCCCTCAATGATTCTTATTTATATTCCTCTCCAGAGTTAATGTGAAAAAATGGTTATCTTTTACAATAATATCTTTGGATAAGGCAATCAGAAAATGATACACAGAGTAGGTAGAAGTTGAAGGCGACTCGACTATATAATTATTTTACTACTATAAGAAGTGTAGTGAACTTTCTGAAAGTGTCCCATACCTGTAAGTAATATACAGCTAACAAAGGAAGGGTGCTGGTGAAGTCAGCCTAATTGTACTGTATGTATGTCTGGAAAGGACAGCTCTCCCCACATACCTGTTCATATCTAGCCTTAAAAGTCTATGGTCTGAAGTTCATTCTCCCTTAGACCTACCCAGTGTGGTTTGGAGATCAAGATAGTGAAACTCCTGATGTGTAATATGAGCAAATCACGTTGCCAGAGGGCATATTGCTATTGATTAAACTTGTACAGGGGCTTGTCAGCTTAGATGTACCAAGGATTGTGAAGTGGGGGAGGGGATTCTCGGCACTTTTGATAGTGTGAAAATGGGTTAATTATTCTCTAAAAGGGCTTCATTTAAAAGTAAAATTCTAACATTTTAATTTCCCCTCCTAATGAAGCACTACAAATTTGTTAATTAGAGCAATTGTTTGAGTGACAGGCGTGTAACCAAGTTGTCATTTTCTCTTCACAGTTGACAGATCCTTTCAGACCTATGTTAAGGGTAAGAAAGCTTCTTCTAGAACTGTTTTGCAACCTCTGTTTGACTCCCGGTGGGTTAAAAACACCAGTCTAATACAAGGAAATAAGCCATGGAAATTCTGGAATAAAATGTCAGAATTACAGTGCTTGGGTTTTTCAGGTGGTGTGATCAAAAGTGGCCTAAATTGTTTAGCTTTGAGGGTTAGAGGAAGCCAGGCCATTGGTTTTTTTGTACATATCTAACAGATAGAATTCAATTGTGTCAGATTCTTTTGTTAGCAGATCTAGTAAAAGATTTGAGCCCTTGGAACTTGACGGGAGAGGCGTAAGCTATAGGCTGGAGTCAGTCTCTCACATACTTAGAAAATACATGCCTGGGGTCATATTTTGGCTGGTGGCTTCCTTTTTCTGCCCTAAGTGACAGTGACATGTGATCTGTTTCTAAGGTGCAGGCAATGGATATAATAAGCACTAGCTTGTTAACATGTGGCTTAAAGCAAATTGTTGTTGAGGTCAGGAAAGTGGCCAGCAGATGACCTCTGAATGAATGCTGCCTTACCTGGTGAGTGGCAGATGACGGATTATTGGATGGAAGATGGATGGACAGTAGACTTCCTATACTTGACCCACTTCTGGTGCATAGAATCAGATAATTTGATTTTTCCAAGGGGAAGGAAGATCGTATCATTACTTAGGTGAGACAGTATGTTATTCGTAATTTCAAATGACCCATAATTTCATTACAAGAGAAGAGAACTGACCCCAGACTTGCATTTAAGTATATATATTTCAGAAGCAACTCTTTACTGTAGAAACCATAAGCATCTCTTTTGCCATTGTAGAATGGGGACTATGTTTTCTTCTCATCCATCCGGTAGATCCTGACTACATCCCTGAGCTATTACTTAGCAGGAATGAAGAAGAGAGAGGCAGTCCCTGCCCTCTAGCTGGTAGAAAAGAATTCACTAGAAGTCACTCCATTGTTTATAAAACAAGTGAAATAATTTGTGATAGGGATTGAATACAGACTCCCCAAAGGGTGACAAAGGGGCTTAGTATAGTAGAATTCTATAAATTGACCACCCACAGGACTATAATGATATATGAAGGTCAACATATGGAGGTAGTCAACATAAGGAACTAAGCCTATTGTACTGATACGGACATGTGGTGCATGACAGGTCTATAAAAGTTAGGTCAACTTAAGGAGATGGTCAGTGTAGGGAGATAGTCAGCTATGGAGGTTCTACTGTACTTGCAGAGGCCTAGAGAGTAGAGAGGGAGGACCTCTTTTGTTTCTTCTTCTTTTACCTTTTAACTTAAAAATGAATAATGCCCACCAATATGAGTGGGTAATTGATTCTTGGCATTTGTGGTAACTGGGCTTAAATGAAAATGTGGTGAATTTCTTTGTACCACATTGGAGGTTAAAACAACAGACTTGAGAGAGATGAGGACAGGTTCTGTACCCTCTTCTTTTGATTTGATTCACTGACATCCACTAATTAGCTCTTCTGAACAGCTGATTTGCATTATAGTATGGCAGCATTTGCTAAGTGGGGTTTCCTACTCTACCAGGTCTGCCAGCTGGCTCCAGAAAAGAAAGAGACGCAAGGTGGGACTCAGGCTTTTACCATCTTGTCCTTGGTAACCAGGGAGGTCCTTGTCAAGTGTGGCATTCTGAGTAGCAGCCCACGTGGGGAGAGAGGGAGCTGTGACTGCCTCATGACTGGGCACTGGATTGCTGCTGTTGGAAGGCACTTGAAGAGTACAAAGCACGTTTGTTTCATGAGAAAGGCCTGTGAAGCCAGAATCTGCTGATGTTTTGGGTAAATTGAAGGTAGTTTTCTCTGAAATGTCTTCCTTCTGACCATGTTGCTCTTTCTTGTTCCAGAAACCAGGGAAGTGGTGTGCTATGCATGTTCATATCGCCTGGCAGATCTACCACCACCAACAGAAAGTTAAGGTCAGTACGACTTTCCTGGTTTGGGGAGAAGGGGCCAGGGCATGGGACTGCATGATCTGCTCAGGAGAACACGATTAAGGAGGCATTTAAAACATGCTCAGGAACTGAAGTCAGGAAGGACCAGCCCCTCTTCGAAAAGCTGCTGGGAATTCTTAACTAGTAATCAGGGAGACCCCAGCTAAATCGCCAAACAGAAGCAAACTGACAACTTTCTAGTGGTTTCCTCCCTCCCTGCTTTTTTTCCCCGTTTTTATGATTTTATCATCTTCCTAATGGAAAGGCCTTAACAATGGTGGATTAAGTAAAGATATTGGAAATACAATGAACAAGAATTAGAATATATTAATAGAAAATATTTTGTGTCTGTAAAGAGCTATGGGAATGTTGGCTTTTTAAAAAATAACTGTTGGCACATTCTTTTTTTTTTTATGGGTTTGGAAAAATGAAAGAGTAATTTATGCCCTGTACAAAGACGCTGCCAAACTTCTCTTAGTTGTTACTAAAAACTACACTTCAGGAAGTGACATACGCTTCGCAGCAACCTTCTATTGGTCCCCACATGCCCAGTATCAGGTGTCAGAATATGGTCAGTATTTGCCAAAACCACCTTCTGGCCAGTTACCTTACCCGACCTCAGGTGACTTTTCTTTCTTGTTTCTATTTTCATCATACAGATGAATATTGTCCATGCTTTACTAAAGCCTTTATGATACAATAGCAAAGAGATCCAAAACTTCAGCAAGTGACCTGGTACAGCATCAGTGCTTGACTTAAGGAGCAAAGTAACTGGCAAGTCCAGATTTCACCACCAGGGTAACTATCTCCAAACAAATGGGAGAATATAAGCTGTCAAATAATTCCAATAAGCTTCACTTAATCCATTTCTTTACGAGCAAGCTTTTACTCCTACCCGCATTTGGGAGTCATCGTGATGGTAGCACAAGTGGTCAGTTGGCCAGGAGAGAGCTGCTCATCACAGAAGAGACATTTTTTTTTTCCCCTTTGAGAGAGTCTCACTTTGTCCCCCTCAGTAAATTGCCTTGGTGTCACAGCTCACAGCAACCTCAAACTCTTGGGCTCAAGCAATTCCCTTGACTCAGCCTCTCAAGTAGCTGGGACTACAGAACCCCACACAATGCCCAGCTATTTTGAGAGACGAAGTGTCACTCTGGCTCAAGGTGGTCTTGAACTGGTGAGTTCAGGTGATATACCCACCTTGGCCTCCCAGAGTGCTAGGATTATAGACATGAGAGAAATATTTTTAAGAGTTAAATTTTTTGGCCAGGTGCAGTGGCTCACACCTATAACCCTAGCACTCTGGGAAGCCGAGGCAGGTAGTTTGCTAAAGCTCAGGAGTTCCAGACCAGCCTGAGAAAGAGCAAGACCCCATCTCTACTGACAGTAGAAAAACTAGCCAGGTGTTGTGGCACACACCTATAGTCCCATCTGCTGGGGAGGCTGAGGCAAGAGGATAGCTCAAGCCCAAGTTTAAGGTTGCTGTGAGCACCATAGCACTCTACCCAGGGCAATAGAGTGAGGCCCTGTTTCCCAAAAAAGAGTTAAATTTTTTAAAGGATTTTTTAAAATAAAACAATCAAGTCCAGCCATTCAGGAGGCTAAGGAGGGAGCATCCCTTGGGCCCAGGAGTTTGAGCCCTGGGCTCAAGGGAGACCCAGTCTAAAATCAGTCAGTCCATCTATCCATCCCAGTTAAAAGTTAAGCAAACCTTGAGGTAAGTAAGATACTTTGCTTTAATTGCTAAATACCCGTTCTTTCTCGTAACATCCCATCAGTGAGTTTTGCTCACTTCTACTTTATTATTAGGTGAAGTTTAATTAGAATTGTGGTTTAGCTTCTTTGGAAAATGTTTTTGCTTTGAAGAACTAACTAGATTCTGATGATAACTCCGATCACTTTTTGTTCTGGATGATGTGGTTAGCAGAACGGTAGGTAGAACTTGTCTTCCTTGTAACTCCTTTGGTTAAAAGCAATGAAGGATGCTGCATATACCACTCTAGTAACTTCTTTTCCATAAAAGTGTCCCTGTTGACTTACTTCCATTATCCCAATTCAATTAGAAAGGTCTCTTGAACATGAGCTAACTCTGTTCATCTCCCCTTTTCAGCAAACTATTTGCAATCCCCAGGTGCCATTTCACTTCATGGGCCTAAGTTGTGGTTAATGAAACTGTACTGTGTAACATACAGTATTAGCACGAAATAATTTGACAACCAAATTAAAGGAGGTACTCAAAATTTTTATGGATTTATAGTGAATTAGAAGCTTGGTTTGGGGGATTTTGCTATTCCTTTATAGCATGACTTTAATTATAGCATTCCTTGTAGATTTGAGCAGAAATTGTATTATCCCCTGTGTCTTCATTCATTTACATGTTATTTTAGTCATTCACTCAGTATTCACAGAGCCAGCCTACAGGTTGCTCACTGGGCCAAGCTGAGGGCATTCATCTTTCCTGCTGTCCAGTTGCTTAGAGCTCAGTGGTGAGCTCGGGATATGTGTGTGTGTGTGTGTGTGTGTGTGTATGTGTGAGAGACCGAGAGAGAAGTGACAGAAGTGCTACATGCTTTGGCTTCATGGGTGTTACTTCCGGCTTGAGGTACGTGGGTACGTCTCACTTTAAATGTGGGTGATGGATGAGTGGGAGTTGCCCATCTACAAGAAGAGAATGGCAAATTTTCCTCCTCTCTGACCCTCACATCACTCTGTACCAACCCATGTCTCTCCTCATCAGCTCTCTGCTGTATAGCAGGCTGAGGGCCCCTCAGGACTCCTTCAGGGAGGTTAAAATGAGGCGGGGGGGGGGGGGGAGGGGGACGGACAAAGGGGCTGGGAGCATGAGACGAGTCCAAGAGACCAGAGAAGTGAGCGGCAGAAGCAGGCTGAGAGCAGTGAAAGCCCAGGAAACTGGACATCAGAGGTGGCAGTGAGGGGAGGGCAACTCAGGGTTTCAGATCAAAGACCAGGAGGAGCAGTACTGCCAGCAAGGTGTGACACCAGTGTGAAAAAGAGTCTGCAGTGGCAAGGCTGTGGGAGGACTGGAACCATGCTGTGGAAAGGTGTCCGAGCCTAGAGAGTGGTGTCGGGGAAGGGTTGGAGAGGGCCAGTATGAAGCAGTTTCTACAGCCTTGGGGGAAGGTGAGTGGGAAGATCAGCTTCAGGTAGATGAAGAAGAGGAAGAGAGTGATTGCAGGCACTGGCCAGGACTCCACATGGAGTCTTGACAGGTTACTGGTATGGACTGATCCCCTCCTCTTCCTTGGTAATTGGGAGTACTAGGAAAAGAAAAGGCCTCTATTAGGTAAATTACTGGCCCTACATTTTTTTTTAACTAATATGTTAACAATCATTGTTTGAAAATTAGCTTGTAGGCATGCAGATATTTCTTCTATTAGCATATGGCAAAGAGTCATTAAACAGTTCATTTATATAGCAGATTATTCATGGAGAATTCCTAGTAAAATGAGCTTTAAAATACCGTTAATTTTGAATCTTACTAACATGAGCCGTTACAGCAAAATATTAAACTTTGAGGGTTGGAGGTTGGAATAAATAGGACATGGTTTTCTTTCTGAAACCATTATGACCTGAAGGAGCAGACTCTGGTTTCTCCGCTTGCCATCTCTGACAGGAGAAGCAGGTGCTGCCAAGCAGCAGGCAGGCTGCCCTGCTATCCTGGCACTGGAAGGGTAAACCATGCGTGGATCGCTTGTGTTCAAGTTTGTAAACTTGAACCTGGCTGGGGCTCAGAGCGTACACACCCCTCATAGAGTTTGCTCTTCATAAATGTCTTCCCTGCTGTTTGTTTGGGGATTTCATCTTCTGTGGTTCCCGTTCTGCTGTAGAAACAGATGCAGTCAGACCCACATAAGCTGGACTTTGGCCTGAAACCTGAGTTCCTGAGCCGCCCCCCGGGCCCCAGTCTCTTTGGAGCCATCCACCACCCCCATGACCTGGCGCGGCCTTCCACTTTGTTCTCTGCCGCTGGTGAGTTCAGGGAGGGGGCAGAGCTGGGAAATGTACTTGTTAGGTAGCTAAATAAGCCATGTTCGGGCTCTGTGCCACCACTCAATCACTACCTTAAAAAATGCAATTTATGCCAGCTTGCGAGACAACATCAAGGGAGATGGGCCATTCGTCACTGATGTACTCTCTTTCATTAAAGAAGAAAAAAAATGATCTTTTCCTCACAGGGACTCATATTGCTTTGGCTCATTATTTGCTTCTGTATTAAACCAGTATAACTCATAAGCATGTCAGACACCACTGGGAAAAATCACAAAGCTTACAAGGGCAAATCAGAAGGAAAACGATGCCAGGAACTGTGGAGGGTTGTGCTTCCCCCTAGCCCTGGTGCCCACAGAGCACTCAGTCATTTTGACCAGGATCCTCTGTTAGGCTCTGTTTGGGGGCCTGAGGATAAAGAAACACAATTATGACAGTTGCCAGTGCTGTGGTTTGTGTTAGGGAGGATGGACCACCTGGATGCTGATTTTCTGTACTGCAGCATATGATACTACTGTCTGGTTGGTTATAATGATGGAGGTAACTTAGGGGACAGGGTATAAAACATCCCAGTATCCAAGTAACCTGTTTCATAGATCTCTCTGAAAATGCACACTTGGGTATTTGGCAGCAGGGGCCTGAGGGGCTGGCCCATGACCCTCTCATGTCTGTTCTAGGCACATACAGATCAAGGCAGTGGCTGTCAGGAGTATTTGGTAGATGAGAACAGCCCTCTGGGCACCAAGGGCTTCTTATCAGGAGACTGGACAGTAGAGAGGTGACAGTGAGGGGAGGGCAACTTCTAAAGTCTTCTCTAAAGCTTTTTCTTCATGCCCAGTCCTATGCCCAGTTAATACTTAAAAACGCTGGCACTGAGCTCATTCTCCTAATGAGCTTCCTACCTTCATACCTGCTATATTAGTTAGAATTTATTTTTCTGGACATTCATACTCAAGGGGCTCCCATTTCAGATCCTTAAGGAACAATTTTCACATACATCCTTCCTGCTGGCTGCCCAGGCTTTTATCCGAGACTTCATGCTTTTGCTGGACCCTATAGCTCTTCTATTCAGGAAGAAACACCCACATTGCAAGAAATCATCATTATAATGGGCCTTATGCCAAAGCAATTGAATAACCCTTGAGAACACATAGAATTTACTAAGGTCTCAGATTTTTCTCTGTCAGTTCTGTCTAGGGACATATTTAAAGGCTCTGTTACCATGGCACCTAGGCTCTGAGATGGGGTTACATTAAGAACAATTTTTGGAGAGAAATAGATTTCTCATTGGCTTCCATTTGAGCCAAGTGGATGAATTGGCTCTTTTGCTTCAATAATTCTACAACCACAGTAATTCTAGTTCCTCTGGGGACCCTGGGCTGAACAAAGCTCCGGTCTTCATTGAAGCATTAATTAGCCTGTACTACACAGACAGTACGCGGCCAACATTTTATTTAGCTGGCAACACTGCTAATGCCTAATGAATGTTGTCCTGAGGTATATTCACTTTGCAGAGGTGGGTTATTTCTTACACTTCCAGGTAGAGAATAAGGCCCATCTAGAGATACATAGATAACCTCTTAGGTGCCTTCAAATTCTGAAATATCACAACTGTGGCGACATTCCTTCTGTTCTTTGTCGCTTCATCACAAACCCAAGCTCACGAGACCCACAGTCCAAACCATAAAATGAGGCTGGGCACAGTGGCTCATGCCTGTAATCCTAGCACTCTGGGAGGCTGAGGCAGGTGGATTGCTGGAGCTCAGGAGTTTGAGACCAGCCTGAGCAAGAGCAAGACCTCGTCTCTACTAAAGACAGAAAAACTAGCTGAGCATCATGGAGAGTGCCTGTAGTCCCAGCTATGTGGGAGGCTGAGACAAGAGGATTACTTGAGCCCAAGACTGAGGTTGCTGTGAGCTCTGATAATGCTGCGGCACTCTACCCAGGGTGACAAAGTGAGACTCTGTCTCAAAAAAGACAAACAAAAAAACCCCACAAATTGTGTTAATAAGTATGGAAAGGAACAGCCAATCTACATCTAACCTATTTTCCTGAGGGAATTTATGTTCATTAATAGGAACTTAGACAAAATGCAATGGATTGTGGAACAGTTCCTGGAAAAGTCATTTATCCAGAGTCTGTTTATACTTCCGTTCTGGAAGGTAACCTTTTTTAGTGTAAGCAATGCTGGATTTTGCCTAGAAGGATTGTTCAGTAAAACTTTTCACTGGTACATATAATTTACACATACTTGTTAAATTCAGCCACTTCCATCTTGCTGTTGGGTGCTAACCCCTGGAATAAAAGAGGCTTCTTCGGACAACCTCAGCAAGTTCCTCACACAAAGCAAAGATAGTCTCCCAGAACACTTGTGGCTTCAGCTCCTAGCCTTGAATTAATAAGCCACTGTGCTGCCTAAGCTTCAGGAAGTGTTGTCCTTCCCTAATTCACATATGCACACCCTATATCTCACTCTCACACCTTTCTTTCCCAGCTTCCTTTAAGAAAAAGGCCTGTAGCTCAGTGAGTAGGATACCAGCCACATACACCGAGGCTGGGTTCGAACTCGACCTAGTCCAGCTGGACAGCAATGACAACTGCAACAAAAAATAGCTGGGTGATGTGCTAGGTGCCTGTAGTCCCAGCTACTTGGGATGCTGAGGCAAGAGCAGCACTTAAGCCTAAGAGTTTGAGATTACTGTGAGCTGTGACGCTACATCCCTCTACTGAGAGAGATACAGCAAGACACTGTCTCAAAGAAAAAAAAAAAAGAGACCACTAAATTAGACCTGAGTTCCCTGGCAAGCAAAACAAAAACTTAGAATTAGTTATATGATTTTTACTGTTCAAAAACTGTGAATAGAGCAGCTTTTCCTGGCACTGAAAGCTGACAGGCATGGAGGACTTCATCTCCTGCAACCTAATGCAACTCAAAATGAGATTCATAGGATTAAGCCTTATGTTACCCTCAGCGTGGAGGCATGAGAACTAACATGGTCCTTGGGAAAAGGGATTCTGCAAGGGCCCAGAGCAGTGCAGGCCAGGTCCACGGCTTTAGGTCAGCCACTTCTGAGCCAAGGATGAAGTGTGAGAATTTGCACACACACTTGCCCCCCCCCCCCCAAGATGTTCAAGAATAAAGTATTCCATGACCACATGTCCCCCCCTTAGAGAGTGAGTAATCTCTTAGTTTATTAATGGCTCCAGGAAGCCGTTCAGTAAAGAACCTTGCTTAACATTTTTTAATCCAATATTTCTTCATATTTACTTGGTTATGGACCCTCCCCATCCTGGGCAGTTATCTACATGTTTCTAATACTGTGAGTTACTGGCTTAAAAATCCTTTTAATTTTTAATCCTTTTGGTGGTTGGCCAGCTAAGCTAGGAAAGAGAAAAGGTGATGATTTATTTTCTTCTTCCTAACAAAAAACATTGTTTTATCTGATGTATTGCCTACAGGTTCCTAGGGTGCATTTTAGCATATTAAAGTAAGGGGGCCCTTAAGCAAATAGGAACCAGTTACATTCCAGAAGTTGGTTTTTGGTAAAATTTGATTTTATTATGTTTGACTCACTAGGTGCTGCACACCCCTCTGGGACCCCTTTCGGGCCACCTCCTCACCACAGCAACTTCCTTAACCCTGCTGCTCACCTTGGTGAGTTGCCCAGCAACGATGGGGACAACACACCTGCTTTGTTCACCATGCTCCTGCTGCACCTGCTAGCCAGCTAGCGAAAGTCCTGGGTACCTCGCTTACTGCTTAGGGAGATGATTATGTTCTTTTAGGACTTTGATCACTTGCTGTCCTATCTTGAATCTCTTCTACCACGTTCTTTCAGTGGTAGACCTGTGCACAGCAGTGCTTCTCTGCAAAGTTACTGGTGGTAAGATCACCCTCCAGGATCAGGAAAGAAAGAAAAGAAAATGTCGTGAGGAGGCAGTACCCTTGCTTTATTACTTCACATTTTATCTCCCTATTAATTTTTCTCCTCCTAGTAAAGGTATGTGCTTTTTGTGGCTTTTATTTATTTGATGTTTTCTGTAAGTGTACAGACAGGTGCAAGCAATGGTGTGCACAGCAGGGTATAATGGGTGCGCCTTTGGAATTTCATCAGTGAGAGGCTTAAGATGTGTCATTTTCTGTTCTGTTAGAAGCTGCAGGACACATTCCTGCAAGAAGAATGACTGGGCAGGAAGGTAGCTTAGACCGTCATGGCTTCAGTAGTGTTCCCCACTGGCAAAACAGGAATGATACAAAATGTGCATTTCTGGAAAATAGCCCTCATAAATATTTTACTAACCCTGTACCTAAATCCTCCCAAGTGCACTGAAAGCCTTATACACAATCCAGTAGGAAAAGTGGATGGGGCTGGCCCTAGAGAAGAGAGGACCCTGCATCACTTGCCCTAGCTCCCAGGAGGCTTTGTGTTTCTTGCTCAGCAGACCCCATGACCTTTTCCTTCCTTCCTATCTTGTCTACAGAGCCTTTTACTCGGCCATCTACATTCACAGGCCTAGCAGCAGTTGGTGGCAATGCCTTCGGGGGACTTGGAAATCCTTCAGTTAGTGAGTACCTCTAACTTTTTAAAAATCTGCCTTGGACTGTTTACCTCCTCTAATCTGTATATGGCTCAAAACCTTCCTAGTAAAAGGCAACAAATGTAGTTTGCGAAAGCAGGCCTAATCAGTGGAGTGAGGTATGATAAGCATGCAAAACCATCCTTTGAAGACCAGCCCACCATTGACATGTTACTGAGGGTCAGGATGGTGATATGGTAGATTACTATTATAAAAGGTTTTGCTCAAGTTCACTGTCTCATCCACATCCTGTCCATTATCCAGGATCTTTAAATTTCATCTTGCCCTTAGTGGCATTGAAAAAGGTACAATGAATAATAGGAAAACAATACCAGGCACAGGGTAATGAAGAGGTGGTGACATTTTGTTCTCCACAGTCTGGGAGGACTGTGCAGTTCTACTCTGTCTAGGTTAGGACAGAGGTGTAACTCTGCTTATGTTCTAAACACTATTTAGTCACTGAATATGCAACTTGTTTTCTTTCATGCCATGTATCATGTATTCCAAGTACCAGAGACCTAAAATGTAGCTCTGAGCACACACCATCACAATTTGGTCTTTACTAAAATTACAGCAAAGAGGCCTCATGCATCCATGTAGGTCAGAGCACCTGATAAGACTTGTTTCCATTTGCTAAAGTTATGGAAGGAGTCACAGTGTTGTGGTGGGTAGGCAGAGAAAACTGTGAACTCCACTCTGAATGCAGACTTCTTAATCTAAATCACACCATCATAAGACACCCTTCTGCATGCTTGGAACCTCTGCATGCACCAGATATGTTTATTAGGTCATCTTAACATCTGTTTGGTCACTTTCCTTTTTAACTCCCCCTGCCCTCACCTTTGCTTTTGGTTTAAAAAAAAAAAAAAAAAAAAAAAAAGCTGTGAGCTACCTCTCCAGCATAGGATAAGAGTTCCTCTAATGAATTTGTTAATCTCCTTTCCTTTTCCAGCTCCCAATAATATGTATTCATTTTAACTCTGAATGCTGTTAAAAGTTTTTTGGTAAGTATCTTCATTACAGCAGATTATATAATTTCTCTTAAACCTTTTTGTTCTCCACTTCACCATTTCAGCACCCAACTCAATGTTCGGCCACAAGGATGGCCCCAGTGTGCAGAACTTTAGCAACCCTCACGAACCCTGGAACCGGCTGCACCGAACGCCTCCGTCGTTCCCGACCCCTCCGCCCTGGCTGAAGCCAGGGGAGCTGGAGCGCAGCGCGTCCGCTGTAGCTCATGACAGAGATAGAGATGTAGATAAACGAGACTCATCTGTTAGTAAAGATGACAAAGAAAGGTACGGAAAGAAACCGCTCTCAAGTCCCAATGGGGGAGCCTGCTCTGCGCCAGGTACCAGTGGGACCAGACGCCCACCCTCCCTAACCCAGCCTCGAGCTTCAGCTACCCGACCCCCATCCCCTGTAGGGTCAGCTTGTCCCCACAGGCACTGCCGGCAGCCCTTGGGGTCCCAGAGCAAGCACCATGTGGCCCAGGAGATAACCAGAACATAGTGGCAGATCCCTGTCTTAGAACCTCTGTTGTGACCACAGGAGATAACCAGAACATAGTAGCAGATCCCTGTCTTAGAAGCAGTTACACATGTAGCGCGTCCCAGTCCCTGTGAGCGTTAGCGTATCCAAACAGAATCTTGCTCTCAGAGACAGTGAGTTGGAGCTTTGGGCCAGACACACACAGCATGAATCAATACCATATTTGCTTTCAAGTTTGTGCAGTCCATTAAATCATCCATAGGTTTTCCTCCCTCTTTCCCTCGCTTTCTTTTTATTTTCTTTTAGAAAGTCATGTTTGCATTGCCTCATCATTTTTTATCAAATTGCGTTCAAACTCAAAGCCTGGGGCTCCCAGATGACAAATAAAATTTTACTAACCTAGATTTAGGGAAGCGTTGACAAACATTTTTGGTTTTCGTTTTAGTTTGCCTTTGCTAGTGGGTAATGAATTGTATTAACCATTGTTGTCTCTATTCTCCGTAATTCATGCCTAAAAAAGATGTAGCCTTAAAGATGTATTATACAGTACTTGTTCTAAAGAATGGCATAGCGTTCTTGACAAAGGATCTCTCTTTTCTTTCTTTAGGCTATTTTCAGTTTGAACAAACTGATAAGCAAGGGTTATATAAGATGTACTTGATGGGAAATACCTAGCAATATATTTCCTTGTGGCACTTAAGATTCAAATCTGATCTAAATCTTACTTTTCCTTTTCTGTGTATATCGTGTGTATATTGTGTGTGTGTGTCCTAGTAACTTAAAAGAATTCAACTTTGCAGGCTCTGCATGTGGTAAATTAGTATATATTCATCACAGGCCATTATGCTGAATGATCTCTTTCTTATAAAAGAAAAAGACAAGTCTTCCTTTGAGGCAGCATGATGAAAGTCTCTGAACCAGTTGCTGATGACATTCAGCTCTGAGCTTGTAGATGGCCGAGGTGAGGCACACCTAAAGCAGACAAACTTTAGGGCAGGAGCTCTCTCTAAACAGTCGTCATCAGGATTAGGCAGGATGTGGCCACATTCTTTCTTGATTGAGTAAAAATGGCCCCTTGGATTAAAGTCAAGAGATTTAAATAAAATATACTCTTTGATCTGTCCCTTGAAAGTCACTCTTCTCAGCCTTCACATGTTGGCAGGAACTCTGCACAACCCTCTACAACCCATTTGGAAAGGAATCCTCCTTAATTCTGTTACTGTGGCCAGCCTGGTCTTCTCACCCTGCAGTTAACGCAGACCGCGTGGCGCCCTGCCCGTTGTCTCCCCACCTTTGCTCATGTCTGCCTTGGGTCTGTCCCTAAGACTTCCGTGATTCTTAGTTTTAACTGTGAAGTTGTATCTTGTTGTCATTGTGTTTTGTGCTTTCTGCCCAGTACCCTTGAGCCCTCTCCAGGACAAGTCTCTGAAAATCTTGCTCCATGTTTTCATTCTCAAAGGCTCTCTGAAATGGTCTGGATGTCCCTTGTGAGGTTCGTGTTTCTGGACCTGCTTTTCCTGCTGCCTTTCTAATCTCTTCTCATCCACCTTCGGCTTTCTTATCCCACCTGATGCAGACCTGCTTTTTGCCAACCAAAAGTTCTGAAATTGTGGTTTCCTTTCAAGCCTCCTTCGCCTGGCCTGTCTTGGAGAGTGTTCTTGGTCACAGCCTTCTTTTCATTGAAATGGGTCATCTGTCCATGTGAGCTGCAAGAGACTTCATTAAAGTCTTCCTTCCACTCGCTCCATGTTGCACAGTTGGAAGAAAAGTCATCTTTGTGTTGGGGCTCTTGGAACGTTTTTCTTAATAGTAAATGACCCTGAGACTCTGGACAGTTGTACTGTCTTGCTACATCACTGCCTTAGTGACCATTTTGGCTTCCTGAAAGCTCTTCCTCTGTGATCTTGACTGAGGCTCTTAAATGCAGAGAGAATTATTTCCCCTCAGACTCTCCCACCCATGCTCCTCCCTAGTATGTCACCACATTAAGCTTCCTCTCAAATCTAGGTCAGTAAGATGGAGGTGGCTGGTTTTGCCCTTCCCAGGGCATGCCTGTTGCCTCAGTGACCTAGGGAACCAGACCTGAGCCTGTGCTTTTCACACCACCATTTCACCAGCAGCCCCTTGCCAGGCCAGCAAGCCCATTTCATTTGCGTCCTTGTTTCCCTTTTTCTCTCAGGGAAAGCGTCGAGAAAAGACACTCCAGCCACCCTTCACCAGCACCTATCCTCCCGGTGACCGCCCTGGGACATACCCGCAGCTCCACTGAACAGATCAGGGGTCATTTGAATGCTGAGGCTCGCGAGAAAGATAAATCCAAAGAGCGGGAGAGAGAGCACACGGAGTCCCGCAAGGACCCGCCGGTGGACGAGCACAAGGCGAAGGAGGCGCACCTTCCAGAGAAGGACGGGCACGGCCGCGAGGGGCGGGCCGCGGGCGAAGAGGCCAAGCAGCTGGCCCGGGTGCCGTCACCCTACGTGCGGACCCCAGTGGTGGAGAGCGCCAGGCCCAACAGCACCTCGAGCCGGGAGGCTGAGCAGCGCAAGAGCGAGCCAGCCTATGAGAACCCCAAGAAGAGCTCAGAGGTCAAGGTGAAGGAGGAGCGGAAGGAAGACCATGACCTGCCCCCGGAGGCCCCACAGACCCACCGGTCTTCGGAGCCACCACCTGCAAACTCCTCATCCAGCGTACACCCTGGGCCCTTGGCCTCGATGCCCATGACCGTGGGGGTAGCCGGCATTCACCCCATGAGCAGCATCACCAGCCTGGACAGGACTCGCATGGTGACCCCCTTCATGGGCATCAGTCCCATCCCGGGTGGAGAGCGCTTTCCGTACCCCTCGTTCCACTGGGACCCCATACGGGACCCTCTGAGGGATCCTTACAGAGAACTTGACATTCACCGGAGAGACCCGCTGGGCAGGGACTTTCTGCTGAGGAACGACCCGCTGCACCGTCTCTCGACTCCCCGGCTGTATGAAGCCGAGCGCTCCTTCAGGGACAGGGAGCCTCACGACTATAACCATCACCACCACCACCACCACCCTCTGTCTGTGGACCCTCGGCGGGAACACGAGCGCGGAGGCCACCTGGATGAGCGGGAGCGTTTGCACATGCTCCGGGAAGACTATGAGCACTCACGGCTCCATTCTGTCCACCCCGCCTCCCTGGACGGACACCTGCCCCACCCCGGCCTCATCACTCCGGGACTCCCCAGCATGCACTACCCCCGAATCAGTCCCACCACGGGGCACCAAAACGGACTCCTCAACAAGACCCCGCCGGCGGCGGCACTCAGTGCGCCCCCCCCTCTCATCTCCACGCTGGGGGGCCGCCCAGTCTCTCCCAGAAGGACGACTCCTCTGTCGGCAGAGATAAGGGAGAGGCCACCTTCCCACACGCTGAAGGATATCGAGGCGCGGTAAGGGGTCAGTAGGAGCCGGAGGGGAAGGAGAGCCCTGTGGAACGCAGTGCCAGACTTGGAGAGCGAGAACTCCTGCACTATTAACAGACTCGGGGAAGACCCCCACCTCTTCCCCTTGTAAAAAAATGTATAGATCAGTGCAGATTTTGAAATGTTTTGTATATTATATGTTGAAATTTTTCAGATCTTTTAGCCAAGTCACATGTTCTCATGTCTCCTACTCTTTTTGTTTCTTTCATAAAACTTTTTGATTTGAACCAAAATAGTGAAAATAAACAACACACCAATTTGATGATATTTGGGGGGGGGGGAGTTCACACCATTCATCATGCAAAGCTCTTTCAGATGAGAAGGGAAGGGAAGGCCATGTATATAGTTATGTAAAAAAAAAAGAGATTGCTTCATGAGCTAATGGTTCATATATGCAAAAGGGTAAGATGAAAGCTTTACTTTGTACAAATGTAAATAGATAAAGATTAAGTAACATAATACATTAATACTTCTTAAAATGTGCTATTTGCAAACTTAATATCAGTGAACACAGTCTGCTGAGGCTGTGTTCCCATATATTGTTATAGACAGCTAAACCCTTCAACTATGCAATGAATGTTAGGGCTTTTCACAAAAGCCCACCTAACTCAAAGGAGCCTTTTCAAATCCATTTACAACATACTTAAGGTCATATTTTCCCTGAACAAGCACTTACATGATATGACTCTGTTTTCCTTGCTTTTTTTTTTTTTTTCAAATGGAGAAATATCCTATTTTGCAAATTGGACCCCAGGCTGGAACTTTGCGTCTGAAGTTGCTGCTTGTGGGTTTTGGGGGAAAGTGCAGCCCTGGAAAGGTAACTGAGGACACGAACAACCAGCGCCAGGGAGGATGGGATTTGTCAGATGCCAAAATCAGGGGACGGGTGGTAGTGTCTGTTAGACACAAACAGGTCGCCAGAATCTTGTCACCGTCGGTCACATGACTTCACACACCTCATGTGGGAATCATGCCTTTTTTAGTGTGTCCTGTTTCATATCTGTACACACTTCCTCATTTTGTAATGAGATTGACTTACACCCAAACAGATCCTGAAAGAAAGCTTCAAGTTTTCTCAGATGATGGATATGTTTTCACTGTATTCAGTAACTGATAAAAGTCAAGGTGCACATTTCCCAATGTGACTCACTGTATTCCAGTCGGTAATAAAGTCTGGGAATAGTCGTAACAGGTCAACCTTGTGGAGCCATCGAAAATTACAGAGGGTGAAAGGTGGCAGAGAAAAAGTCTTGTGTGTGCGTGAGTTTTTGAGTTTGCATCAATCTTAATGTCTCTTCATAATACTTTTATAATACATTAAGCCTCTTGTCTACATATTTGGAGAGAATATGACTTTACTAGCAGAGAAATACAATATATCTTGTCTACTGGACTGTAAAATATATGTATGAAATAAAATTAGTTCCATTTGGTCTTCTAGTATATTAAAGTGCTATCTGACGTTGTTATCCTGTTTTTGCAAAAAAAAAAAAAAAAGTTAACTACAGACCATTGTTTCTAATAAGCAGAGAGATCTATTTTAGTAGTAAACTGAAGGTTTAGTTGTGAGCTTCAGATTTTGTGAACTCCAGATGTTGTGCAGTGTTTTGTTGTTTTTTTTTAAAGACAACTAAAAAAAAAAATCCAAGGAATATGTACAC
Source organism: Loris lydekkerianus (assembly GCA_963574355.1). NCBI lineage: Eukaryota > Metazoa > Chordata > Mammalia > Primates > Lorisidae > Loris > Loris lydekkerianus. The sequence continues at coordinate 62,920 of CAUYPK010106774.1, forward strand.
TGGAACTGTAGTAGTAGCTCTCAGTATTGTAAAGAGATTGTTCTATACAGACCTTTTTGCTGTTTATCCTGTATGTAATAAAGTCCTTTCTAGATCCTATGTGAAAAGAAAAGTGAAGCAACTGAATCTTCAGCATGTTCTCATCGGCGGAGCCTCCTTGTGTAATGTAAACTGTGCCATGTTATTAAAAAATGTGAACTAAGCTTCCAGCTGCTTGTTTGTGTGAGATGGCCATCATTACCTTAGGGAAGAATCCGTGCTGGTGCAAGACCCGGCTCTTGAAAAGAAACACCTGGAACCCAGCCTGTGTGAGAACAGAAGGCTCACCTGCAGTGGCTGGCCACACCACCCGCTCAGTTAGGGACCCAACAATTAGTGTCTGTAAACATATGCTCCCCACACAGTTGTGGATTTTTTTTTATTTTTTTTTATTTTTATTTTTTTGGTATGTTTTTAACAAATTACTGTAAAAATCATGGGAAAGTACTCTTGGATTTTGTAGATGGATGTACACCCGGGCCAAGTTAGTATTGTTTGTGTCTCGGGCCTACTTCAAAACTTCAAAGCATTTGCTGTAACAGCATTGGCAAGAAACCTGATTTAGGGCCTGTGACAACAATCTCCGCTTCTTTGTTCCTTTGCATTTCAGTCTGTGGACTCAGCCAGTCATATGTCACTTAAGACCTTCCAGGTATTTTTCTTCCTGTCTCAACTTTCTCTGTGTCTTGTTGAATTACGTGGCATATTCCTCATCACTTTGCAAAATTCTCTCCCTGTCCTCTGAAACCTGTTTGGTTTTTTTCTTTTCAAGATGTAAACAATTGTTAAATTCTCTTGTATCAATCTGATGAAATTGCTGTTTGGATGAGATTGTTTGTTTGGCTTGGTGTTTGTATCTTACTGGAGGAGGGCGGGGTGGGGGCAAAAGCAGTCCAGGTTAGCAGGATTTGGGTGGCTGCTGAATGGGAACCGGAAATAGGAGTGAACAGAAATTGGGGGCTCCAGGTCTGTGGTGCCAGAGTGCCGAAAAGGCCAGGGCACTTGAAGAGACTGGAGGGTTGGGGGGTGGATTCTTGCAGGCAAGACAATGAGCAGTGGAATCAAACCCCACTTCACTCAGCACTGTGAATAACCAGCTCCAGGAAAACAAATACTGTGGTTTTTCAAATTGGACGATTCTCAGGACCTTTCACTGTTGGTAGCAGACCTCACTGCCTTCTATTATACACCTATTTTCATGTCACCATCTGCAATGTCATAGAAGAATCAAACTCTCAAATCAGTCAGTGTTTAGTCCCTGGGGTTTTATTCATCTGAACCTTTGCATATTTTCCTTCTAATTACATTCAGCTCCTCGCATTGATGGGTACCAGCACCAATTTGATTTCCTGCTAACCTATAGATGGCTCTAATTATCTCCACAGTCTGACTGACAATGATCTTGTTACCTTCTAATGTTACATGACAAGTAAAATAGCGAATGTAATGATGCAATAATTACCACTTTGGATGGATGTTCGCCACAGCACTTGCTGTTTATCCATTTTCTGCCTCAATCAGGGTGGATGAGGGAAAATAAGATGCAATTGTTGATGTTATATATACATATGTAGCATAAAAAGACGTTTAAGAGGGAATTTTGCAGTGCAATTAGCCATGCAGTTGTGAGATGCCCAAGGCCTTATCTAGTACGTTTGTATCTATCCTGGAAAACGAATCCGGCCTCACATTATATTAGATGAAGGGACAGGGACAAAAAAAGGTGATATGATTAGAAGGTAAGGGTATCTCTAGTATTAAAGACAAGTTTTTTAACACACTTTTTAAAACTGCCATCCTGTACATTTCTGGGGGAAAAATGGAAAGTTTTCTTAGAATAGGATTCTTTGTCGCAAAATGATAATTGTCAAAGGCTGTCAATCCCATCATATAAAATGCTGGTCTGTCTTTGCCACTATCACAAGTATAAAGCCAAGGTTTAGTATCAAATACGAAATACCAGAAGTTTCTAGTAAAGAGCTGGGTGGGAAGGAGCCCTTGGGCCAGCCAACAGTCAAAAGAGATCTGGGTTCACCCATGTGCCTTTCAAAATCAGTGACTGCTGAGCAAACAGGCTCTTTGGGACTCAGTTTCTCTATCTGTAAGATCTAAACAAAACGTGGCCTAAAGATATGAGGGTTGTAAGCCAAATCTACGTGGGGACAACACACATGGAATTTTGTTACGTACAGTGCCAGAGCTTATAGACATTTTAGACTGGGCCCACATGCAGGGCATAGATAGCACTTTGGGAGGCCGAGGAGAGAGGATTGCTCCGTTGGAGACCCAACTCCACAAAAAATTAAAAAATTAGCTAGGCATGGTTGCAGGTGCTCAGCTACTCAGGGGGCTGAGGCAGAATCACTTGAGCCCAGGAGATGGAGGCTGCAGTGTGCTGTAATGACACCACTGCACTCCTGCCTGGGCAAAAGAATAAGACCCTGGAAAAAAAGAAAAATTGTAGACTGGGCAGAGAAAGAAAAGGGGGGGGCAATGTTTTAAAACAAACTCTGACCCAATTAGTATAATGGTTCTTGCTAAATATTTGCTGACACGTTTGGCAAGACCAAAGGGAGTGAGTTGGTGACTCCGGGGCTTCTGACTCAGATATTTCTCACCTGGTGAAGGGAGAGGTGAATTAGGAAGCATCTGGGTAAGTGAGGCACTGAGGGTACTGTCACAATTAGCATCTCCACCTGTATCCTACCCAGCATGGTCACCAATTTCCTGAAGCACACCTGAAATTTAGCCTCTGAGCCAGTGTTTGGATATCTCATTGGGACCTGGAAGAACACTAGACCAGGAGCCTTCAAAGCCTAGGCAGGTATTAAGCAAATAGGCTTCAGTTTCCCTCATCTGCAATTTGAATTTGTTGACTGACATTGAAAGGCCTCTTCTCTTCAAGCATTATTTGGATTTTGTGTCTCTGCTAGGCCTCAGATTCCTTTTTCAGCCTGTTTATTTCGTATACCCTGCTCCAGCCAGGCCAGTTGAATTAGTGTCCACGTGCTGCCCAGCAGCTTATCATCAGGGATCTGCAGGGTCTTGCCCCTCTTCAGAGGCCCTGATAGCAGAAACTGAACCACCCTATAACATCAAGCTTACAGCCCTCTCCATAAATCCTTGCCCGGTCTCAGCTTGTCCTCCCCTTAGCCCCTCCTGCTTTGGCGGTTTCATGGGCCACCTCTTCTTTCTGTTGGGGTGTCTGCTCCTCTGAGCAGGGGCCTGAATGGAGTGTGCCTGGCAAGGCTTTGTGCTAGACTCCAGGGACAGAGGCTCCCCGCAGGCTGGTTCAGTGAACAGAGGGGCTGCTCAAAGCCCTGACTTTGTGACCTTTGTGACTGTGATCGCTGCTCTGAGCCCCTGCACACACATGAAACAAACTTGAGGAAATAATACTCTGGTGTGTATTGAGTTTTGATTTGTTTATTCCATTTCTTCTAATTTTTTAAAAAGCTGGTTGCAACCCATTCATGACCACTGCAAATCAGGGGTCTTGATCCCTAATTTAAAAAATAGTGGCTTGGCCCCCGTAGCTCAGGGGTTAGGGTGCTGGCCACATATAATGGGGCTGCCGGGTTTGAACCCAGCCTGGGCCTGCTAAACAACAATGGCAACAACCACAACAAAAATAGCCATTGTGGCAGGTGCCTATAGTCAGCTACTTGGAGGCTGAGGCAAGATAATTGCTTATGCCCAAGAGTTCGAGGTTGCTGTGAGCTGTGACACCACAGTACTCTACCGAGGGCAACATAGTGAGACTCTGTCTCAAAAAAAAAAAAAAAGAAAAAGAAAAAGAAAAGAAAAGAAAAAAATAGCTAGGCTGAGGTCAAGGCTGTTTTCTGCCCTGACCCAGGCTCTTCCTTGAATTGCCGTTCACACTGCTCCCAGCTCTGATCACACCTCTCCCAGATCCTCATCCATCCTCTACTTAACGACATTGCCCAAGTGGACCAGACTTATGACCTGGTCTTCGAAGCCTAGCACCTTTCCATGTGCTATTCCCAGTAGGTACTAGGCACTCACATACTTCTTCATCTGGAAGACATTCATTCTTTGAAGTTAACCACAAAGGCCCCCACCTCCATGAAGCCTCCCCTGCCTGCACCTTGTTCCCCAGCATGGTTAACTGCTTAGACTAGTGGTTCTTAAAGTGTAGGACTGGGAAACCTGTTAGAAATATAAATTCTCAGCACCCCTTCTAGCCTCCTGAATTCCAACTGTGAAGGTGAGTCCCAGCCACTGGTGTTTGAACAAGCCCTCTCACAATCAAGTTTGAGAACCCCTGGCTTAGACCACATAAAAAGGTCAAGGGAAAGTTCCAAACAAAAGCTACAAAAGGATCAAGAGGGAACAGGAAATGCACCTGGAGGAAAAGCTGTGTGCTCTAACGATGCTACCTGATCCTTGATCCTGCTGGATCACAGAGGTCTCTTTGAGCCAGAATGACATTTTCTGCTTCCCAGGTCTGTCTTGATTTCCTTTCTAGGACATCACCACTACTTCAAGCATCACTAGCAGTATGAAGTGGTGGAGAAGCTGGCCTGTGATGACAGGAGCCAATGTGAACTGAGTGTCATTTCGTGGAATTTTTTTTTGATGTTCTCAACAACACTACAAGGTAGGTATAGGTGTAATTCCATTTAGACAAGTGAGAAAAAAGTGAGGCACAAAGAGTTGCAGTAATTTGCCCAGGTTCATGAGCATAATCCAGATACAAACCTGGGCAGTTCCCTCACAGGGGTCCTCAAACTGTGGCCCGCGGGCCTCCTGAGGCGGTGTGGTTGTATTTGTTCCCGTTTTGTATTTTTACTTCAAAATAAGATATGTGCAGTGTGCAAAGGAATTTGTTCATAGTTCTTTTGTTTTTTTTTAAACTATAGTCCGGCCCTCCAATGGTCTGAGGGACAGTGAAATGGCCCCCTGTTTTAAAAAGTTTGAGGACGCCTGCAGAGCATTCACCATGACCATGGCCTCTGCAGAGAACAGGCTTGCTGAGTTAATTAAACAGCAGTTACCCACTTCACACACACCTGTAATTAGCCCCTGCCTGGAATGAATGAAGGCAGGCTGGAAACAAAGAAGGTTGTGCCTGGACCAGTGATGAGATCATGCCATAAATCAAGGATTATAATGAATTCTGTACAGATGTACATCTGTACATCTCAGGTCTTTTTTTTAACGTGGTTTTTGGAGTGCAAAGCAGCCCCCAAACATGTTTTTCTTCCTTTTTTTTTAAGAGAGAGCTTCACTTTGTCACCCTGGGTAGAATGCCATGGTGTTATCTTACCTCATAGCAACTTCTGTCTCTTGGGCTCAGGTGATCCTCTTGCCTCAGCCTACTCAGTAGCTGGAACTCAGGCACCTGCCACCACACCTGGCTATTTTTTCTATTTTTAGTAGAGATGGGGGTCTCGCTCTTGTTCAGGCTGGTCTTGACTCCTGACCTCAAGCAATCCATCCACCTCAGCCTCCCAACGTGCTAGGATTAGAGGCGTAAGCCACCAGGGATGGCCTCCAAAGTATGTTGTTGTTGGGAGAGGGAGCACCATGATTTTAGGATACAGACATTTTATGTAGGCAAACCAGAGGTCATGACCCCACTGCACCCACATTCCTGAGGGCCCCATGTCCTGAGCTGCTGCAGACCCATCCCTCCTGGTTCCCACCCAGCGCCCTCCACAGGGCTCCCTCACATGCCTGGGTATCTAGGCACAGCCGAGTGTGCAGGGGTTGGAAGTTCTTGAAAACAAAGAGTTCTCATATTCGATTATTAAAATAGAACTAAAGATAAGACACTGAAGTGGCAGTCTTTGGAAACTGGAAGTAATAAACCATCCATTCAGACGGATCTTCACCCCAGTGGAGCCGTATTAATTTGACTAAGGGAGCCACTTGCCGGGGTTCACACACTCCCAACAGCACCCAGTGTTCATCAACACGTTAGCAGGGGTGGGATAAACAGACATTCAGCTCTGAGGACACAGAAGGTGTCCTGCTGGCCACCTCATAGTAGGTGGGTGCTGAGTCCATAGTAGGCACAAAGCCCCTCTCACCTCACCATTGGCCAAAAACAAGTGACAAGTTAACCAAGACAATGACAGTGAGGAGGGTGGCATGAGGAAGGCTGCCTATAGGCGGGGTGGTCAAGAAGGAAGTTGGTTTTTTTGTTTGTTTCTTTGTTTTTGAGACAGAGTCTCGCTATGTCACTCTCAGTAGAGTGATGTGGCATCACAGCTCACAGCAACCTCAACCTCTTGGGCTTAGGTGATCCTCTTGTCTCAGCCTCCTGAGTACCTGGGACTACAGGAGTGCAGCCACTACACCCCGCTAGTTTTTCTATTTTTAGTAGAAGTTAGGTCTTCCCTTACTCAGGCTGGTCTTGAACTCCTGAGTTCAAGGGACTCACCCGCCTTGGCCTCTCAGAGTGCTAGGATTATAGTCGTGAACCACTTTGCCTGGCCAACAAGGAACTTGTTAAGGTGATGGAAGGAAATCCTCCATCCCAGCTAACATTGCTGCCACCTGGTTTCTTGTCACTCTTGGATTCGTGGAAACTCCCTCCACTCTAGAAGTCCCGTAAGATGCAGGTTCTGCCCACAGAATCTGCTGAGAGGCCGGGGAAATGTTTTCTGTTCACATCACATGACCTTCCTGCTGGGAGCCAAACAACAGAGCCTCCAGATCCTTCTGGACTGTGCCCCAAACAGAGGAGGACCTGGGGGTGCAGGATGGACTCAAGCTGGGCCACTCGCTGCCTTCCCACCAGCCTCAGCTTCCTCATCTTGAAAATGGGAAGAAGGCAGGAGACTGGACTCGAGCTAATTTCTCATTTCTCATTCGGTTCAAACAGGTTATGTTTCTGAGACTGGGTAGGATTTCAGTTGCTAATGTTCAAGAGAGAAAAGAAATGCCAAGATAAAAACAGAAGCAGAAGTAATAAGTGATGGAGAGAGGAGTCAGCGTCTGGGGAGAGCTCTAAAAGCCAAATTCAGATTGCCTCTTGGGCCCGGGGATGAGAGTCTTGCCTGCCAGGGCTTAAACTTCATTTTGTGAACAACTGGGAACTACTAAAGTTTCTGTAGATAAGGTTTCCAAGAGATTTATCTGGTGCCAGTGAGGGCAGATTACACTGAGAAGGGAAGCCACTGCTGACACCACCACACCCCGGGGCCCCAGGAAGCCCACAGACCCGTGAGCATTCTTCCTCTTTGCTCCCAAATCATTTCCAACCTCAGCCACTCTTAGAGCCCCTGGAATCCAGAGCAATGTCTGGATCCCTCAGCCCCCTTCCCCCTCTAGAGGGTCAAAGCAAGCTCCCACCATCAGGAGCTGCTCACCTGTGTATTGTTCTCCTGGCCTCCATCCTCCAGCTCCAGGGCAGGGGCAGGGGCAGCCTGAGCCCTGCCACCCCCACCTCCCCAGTCTTAACCCAGAGCCCACCCCCTTGCCTTAGGACTCAGGGCTCACTTCCTCACGTCTCCACCCCCAGGCTCCATGTCCCACCTCCTCATAGCCTGGGCTCTGATGTCGCTGTCAACAGAAAAGAATCCAAATTCTTTAAAACGGTTTATCCTCAGCTGAGTATGAGTGACCTTGGCCTGGAGCCACACCCAGGAAGCCTCGAGCAAGTGGACTCACTGTGGTTGGGTTACGGGTTGGTTTTATATAGTATTTGAGGGAGATAGGAATTACAAAAAAAGTCATGAATCAGCACATGGAGGGTGAATACTAGTTTGGTCCAAAAGGCGAGACATCTCCAAGTGTGGGGGGTGGGAGTTTACAGGTTATGGGTGAGAAGGGACACAGAGAAAGGAGCTTCAAGGGGATGGGAAGAAAACGTGGCCTGCTGAACCAGGAAGTCTGGAGCACCCATAAGAATGTGGGTAGGCTGGGTGCCCATAGCTCAGTGGTTAGGGTGCTGGCCACATGCTCCAGAGCTGGTGGGTTCGAGCCCAGCCCAGGCCTGCTAAACAAACAAACAAAATAGCTGAGGGTTGTGGCAGGCGCCTGTAGTCCCAGCTACTAAGGGGGCTGAAGCAAGAGAATCGCTTGAACCCAAGAGTGGGAGGTTGCTGTGATGGCAAGTGAGACTTTGTCTCAATTAAAAACACAAAACAGTCTGAAGTAACCTAGGTAACTATTGAACAATAGAAAGAGACCATCAATGACCAATAGGAAAGGGCAATCCTGCCTGGAGCTGCAGAGTGGCCAATGAAAGACTTGGAGCCAATTTCAAACACTGTTTGTACTGCTGGAGCTGTTCGCCATCCCTCTTCTCTCTCTTCTCTTCTGAGACTCACTTCTAACTCTCTTTGGAAGTGCTCTAAACTTTCTCTTTGTTCTTCCTAAATCTCTCTTTGCTGCCCTGAGACTTGTGTAGGTTACTTTTACTTTCTGTCCGCACGCCTGTGCTGCTCCAGTTTTATTTTTAGTTTCCACTCAGTTTTGCTTTCCCTTACTGCAATGTCTCTTTTGAACTTTCTAGCTCAGCCAAGTAATTGAACCAGGTCAGCTGGGTTTGGGGAACTGGGACCCCCAATCCTCAATGGTTGGTAAGTTTAAAGATTATTTGACTTGTAATTGGTTAAAGAAATGAAGCTTTGTCCTAAAGGCTTGGAATGTTTTAAATTCAGGAAATCTGTTAATCCGAGATGAGTCTCAAGTGATGTACTGTATGCCGTGCAAAATGCACTCCCGTGTTTAATGCACCCACAATTTTGGCCCACACTTTCAGGAAAAAAGTCTTTCTTTTTAATTTAAAAAAATTTTTTTTCTTTTCTTTTTTTTGAGACAGAGTCTCACTGTTGCCCTCAGTAGAGTGCCTAGTGTCATAGCTGACAGCAACCTCAAACTCTTGGACTCAAGCAATTCTCTTGCTTCAGCCTCCCAAGTAGCTGGGACTATAGGCACCTGCCACAACTCCTGGTTGTTTTTTAGAAATGGGGTCTCGCTCTGGCTCAGGCTGGTCTCAACTAGTGAGCTCAAGTGATCGCCCGCCTCAGCTGATCAGAATGCTAGATTACAGGCATGAGCCACCTCACCTGGCTCTTTTAATTCAAATTTAAAGCTTAAAGCTTGCAGGGTATGAAAACCATTTCAACACTTTCAAATAATTTTTGTAAACACATAGTGTACCAACAGAAATGCTTATGCTTTTGTTGTAAGTTTGTCATAAATTCAACAAAACTGATTACTGTATTTTGGAAAATTATTTTGCAGACATTTGATATCATTATTGCTTTCTAGAGTTGCACTTTTAACACATCTGAATAAATAAAATAAAACATTTATGTAGATAAATGTTTAGTACTACCCATGTGTAATACGCATCTTTGTTTTTCCCTCAAATGTGGACAAAAACGTGTGCATTATACGTGACAAAATATGATCAACTGAGAACCTGCAGATATGGTTCAAGCCCTGCTTTATATAGCCCTACGCCTATTAATGAGTTACAAAGGATGCCTCCAAGAAGGGGAGAGACTGTGATGAGGTACGCCTGACCTCCCTTTTCTTGGTCAGCAACTCAGCTTCAGGGTATTTCTGAGGTCCTCTTGGCCAAAAGTTTTATTTGGTGCATTGGGGGCTTAAGATTTTATTTTAATTTATATTTCTCTTGGCTTCCTTGGACCTTGACTGTACTGTTCTGGTGTCCCCTGAGGACATGGGGTCCCCTGCAGCTCTCTAGAATGGGCCCTTTTCCCTCCCACATCCTCCTCTGAGGCTGATAATCAGAGATAAGCCACTTGCACATGTACCGAGTCAGACAGAGGCATGTTGCCCCAGTGGCTGCTCTCAGGGCCTCCTCTTTCCCTTCTCCAGTGCCCCCAGCTCCTGTCACTCTGGGTGCGATCATCTGCTGACCGTTCCCCCTCACCCTCCAAGCTTCTCCCTCGGCTCACTGCCCTCCCACAAGAAACGTGGAGCATAATTCTCAGTGATGTTTGTATCCTCAAGAGACCTTTCCTGTGCTCATGCCTGGGCTCTTGCTTTATCAATGAATGCAGCTCCTCCCTGATCTCACCCTAATATTGCTCTCTGACCCCCTTCTCGTGGCTCACTGAAGGAAATTAGAAATATTTTACACCAAAATATGCTTCTTGGACGTATTTTGAGATGGCTGCCAGAGTCTCACAAATAGAAGTAACACTGCAGTGCTGTCTTTGTGAGGGGACATTTACACCTGTAGCGGGCAGCCAGGTCTGTCCTCCAGCTACAAAAGATTGATTGAGGCTCGGTGCCTGTAGCTCAACGCCTAGGGCACCAGCCATATACACCAGGACTGGCAGGTTCAAACCTGGCCCAGGCCTGCCAAACAACAGTGACAACAACAACAAAGAGCCAGGCATCGTGGTGGGCACCTGTAGTCCCAGCCACTTGGGAGGCTGAATCAAGAGAATCATGTAAGCCCAAGAGTTTGAGGTTACTGTGAGCTGTGACACCAGAGCACTCGATGGAGGGCAGCGTAGTGAGACTCTGTCTATTAAAAAAAAAAAAAAAAAAAAATTGACAGCCTGACACCTTTTAAAGTCTGAAAAGAAATACATATTTGCCATCTTTTCTCTCTGAGGCCCACTTCCTATGTTTACATAATAAGACCACTTTAGTTGGCTACTCAAGGCTCTTTCTCTCTCCCAAACCTGTTTTTCTATTTTCAAGCCCCTATTTTGTTGTTTTAGAAACCGCTGTAAGTCATTGAAAAGTTGGATCTTCATTTTCTGAGGGGTCTCATGTGTTCACATTTAAAAAAACTGGTGTAGCTTTTCTCTTATTAACCTGCTTTATTATGAGTTGATTTTTCAGTGAACCTTCAGAGGGTGAGGGGGATGTTTTCCCTTTGCCCCAGCATCACTAGCCTGGAATTCCCACCCCACTGCCCTTGGTTTCCCTTTTGGCTCCTTCCATCCTTCCCAGGTTGTTACAGTCATTCTCTTGCAAATACACTCAGCGTTTTTCCTGCTCTCTTGCTTTGTTGAACCACATACCGTATTGGCTAAACTCCAACCTTGGCTAAATACCATTCTGCCCACCCCATGACTGGGTGAGAGAAAGCACAAAGTTTTGCTGTGATTATGAACTTCAAGTGGCCCCTTCATGCCTCCTAGAAATTATGCATTTTCCTACTCTCCTAGGTGGCTGTCACACCTGTGGTTGTTACAGCCCAGCCAGGTTTATTGCCCACTACCCAAGAGGAAGCCAGTACACGGGGACCGCAGGGGTTACAGCACCGAGTTTAACATCACTGACACTATAAGAGGAGATGGGAGAAAGTTCTCAAATCTGGCTCCCCAAGAATTTGAGAGAAAGGGTTTTTAAAGATAGTTTGACTGGAAAGGGCTGGGCAATTTGGTCTGCTGATTGGTTGGGTTTGGGATAGAACCTTATAGGGATGTAGAAATTGTCTTCTTGTGTTGCCAGTTCCTGGGTGCAGGTCACAAGACCAGTTGAGCAAGTTCCTTGATATGGGCCACTGGTCTAGGGGGGTCATTCATCAGAATGCAGTGCCTGGAAGCTATTTCAAAAACTAGTCTTAGGTTTCACAAGGGTGATGTAATCTATGGGACCAATGAAGAAAGCTAAGCATCTTTATGATCATCACTTGAATGACTCTTGAGGTGCAATTATAAGAAAGCAAACTAGGGGACAATGACTGGTTCTCTATCTTTTTGTTGGGGGGGTGGGTGGGCGGGGCTGGGCTTGAACCTGTCACCTGCAGCATATGGGGCCAGCGCACTCCTTTGAGCCACAGGCACTGCCCTGGTTATATGTATATTTTAACTGTGCCTATACCTTTACAGAGTTCAGGCCCCGTCACAGTTTTATTGTGACCCTTTATTAATTTTATAAAGGGGGGTTTTAAGGGTTAGCCTGTCTAAGACTGATCCCCTTTAGACTGGCTTTCCAGAAAAAAGAGGTAGCCTTCTGTGAAGTTCCCCAGAAACCAGCTACACCCTGACTTAAGTCCATCAACCCTCTGAAACTGGAAGGCACAGATCCCAGTCTCGATCTCACCTGGGAAGGGCTAAGGCCTCTTTCCTCAAATCATGAACACTCAGCTTGCAGAAAAGGGCTAGAGCTGAGGCCTCCAGTTATATATTGGCTCCAGCTGACATCATAGAAGGAGTCAGTGCTTTCCTAATTACACAATTAAAAAAACCAACTACCCTGGGTGGCGCCTGTGGCTCAGTGGGCAGGGCGCCAGACCCATATACCAAGGTTGGCGGGTTCAACCCAGCCTCAGACAAATTGCAACAAAAAATAGCCCAGCATTGTGGCAGGCGCCTGTAGTCCCAGCTACTCGGGAGGCTGAGGCAAGGTAATCGCCTAAGCCCAGGAGTTGGAGGTTGGTGTGAGCTGTGTGATGCCATGGCATTCTACTGTGGGCGATAATGTGATATCTCTAAAAAAATAAATAAATAAAAGAAAAAAAAGAAAAAAAACCAACTACCCAAGCATCAAGGTATCTCTCCTGGAGGCTAACCCTGTACCACTGTTAGACTTGGGCATGAGAGGCCTTTTATGTGGACACATGCTTTTTTGTTTTCATTTTTATTTTTTTGAGACAGAGGCTCACTGTGTCGTCCTGAGTAGAGTACCATGAGATCATCATAGCTCCCAGCGACCTCAAACTCTTGGGCCCAAGAGATCCTTTGCCTCAGGCCCCCAAGTAGCTGGAATTACAGGTGGCACCACAATACCTGGCTAATTTTTCTCTATTTTTAGTAGAGATGGGGTCTTGCTCTTGCTCAGGCTGGTCTCAAACTCCTAAGCTCAAGCAATCCACCTACCTTGGCCTCCCAGAGTGCTAAGATTACAGGCTTGAGCCACCACATCCAGCCCACACGCACTTAATTAAAACACTTGGTCACCTCTATCACTTGGGACTCAGAACACAGCATGTCACAATGTGATGATTACCACTCCCCTAAACATGACTGAACAAACGTGAACCTGAAAGAGCCAGTTCTTCCAGATGGATCCCAAGTGGCTAACTGGGTCTAAATTTTAAATAGAACCAAGCAGCCATTTGGAGACTGGAGGTTTTACACATACTCTAAGTTCCTAGAAACACACCCTTCTGTTCAACTGGGTGACTTTCGGAACTCACTCAAACCAACATACCAGGGCTCAGTTTTATTAAGTAATCAGAACTCTGCTGTGTATCATCTAAGCAAGTCTAAGTCCTTCATTTGCATAAAACAGATCTGATTAAACTATGTGGGGACTTCACTATAACACCCAGACTCTCCTTTGTTCTCTGGAACAAAATGATCATCTTAATTCACCAAAGACTGTATCTTCTTACAAGAGCCTGCAAACTGCTCACTAGAATAAAGTCTCTTTCCTCCAAATTTGTTTTCAGAGAACTTTTGTTCACATAACTAACACCATCTAAGCCCCAAGGACCTGCATCTCCACATCTCTTGCTCTGTGTCCTCAAGACGCAAGGCAGATGCTTCCAGGACACAAAGTTAACATACAAAAAGCAGTAGTAGTTTCCATACCCTAACAGAAAATTATCTGAAAAAGAAATCAAGAAAATAATCTCATTTATGATAGCATCAAGGAAATGATAAATTTCTTTAAATTGTTAGGAATAAATTTAACCAAGGAGGTAAAAGACTTACATACCAAAAACTATAAGACATTGATGAAAGAAACTAAAGAAGATATAAATAAATGGATAT